>CM033642.1:117161009-117195642 GCA_019512145.1 Engystomops pustulosus | reverse complement strand
CCGGTCAAGAGGATACCCCAAAAAGGTCATCGCAAAAGCATACAGAAGAGCCAGGGAAAGTGATCGACAGACATTGCTAACACCTAGGACATGGCATAAGGATTCCAAACCCTGTCTGATTACCACATACAATAACCAGTGGTCCGATATCTATCGAATCTTACAAAACAATTGGGACATCCTCCTGAGCGACACCAGACTCCATACTCACATCACCACCAGACCCAAATTGATTTCCAGAAGATCTCGCAACTTGAAGGATATGCTCACGACAAGTCATTTTCGGAGACCCACAACGTCCACTGGTACGGGACAACGTTTGAAGGGTTCTTTCCCATGCGCGGACTGTTCGATCTGTCCTCGCATGTTGGTGACTAAAAATACATTTGCTCACCCCAATAATCATTCCCATTTCAGGTTACGCGATTATATTAATTGCAAAACGAAGGACGTGGTATACATCCTTATGTGCTCCTGTCCCTGCATCTATGTGGGACAGACAGGACAAGAATTGAGATGACGCGTACAGCAACATCTCTCTACCATCAGGACGGCTGCTAATGACTTCAAAAAAAGGTAAGACACTGTCTACCATGGCTGCTCATTTCTTACACCGGGGGTCCAATCACAGCCTTCGGCTATGTGGTTTAGAAAAAATCCATTGGAACCCAAGGGGAGGGAATCGTACAAAGGAACTTCTGAAATCAGAATCCAAATGGATCTACTCTCTTGACTCACTCGCTCCCCGAGGTCTGAACGAGGACCTTTTATTTACAGGTTTTTATAAGGATTGAGTTGATTATCCATAACCAACTAACACCAACACTTATTCTTTTTCTGTGCTCTATGTTTTTTGCTTTTCTGCATGTTTTCTCTTTACACTGTCACTTTGGTCCCTCTACACGTTCCAGTTGTCACTGTCAGACCCCTCATATATCTGTGCCTTGTGTGCATTCCTAGCGACCATGCATCCCCCGCGGGGCTGCACACAACGTACACATGTCTTGCTTCACTTTCATCACACCGAGCAATCCCCCAATTATATATTTTTTCACCTTCCTTTATTGCTATTATAAAACACTTCAATACACATATCTTTTTGACTATTAATAATTGCTAATTTTCTCCCTTGCTTTGTCAAAAAATTGTTTTACAGCTCACTCATACTACTTACTCACCTTGTCATACCGACTTTGGTCCTCCTACTCCGCTGATCCCCTTGGATTGACTATAGCTCCTGATCCTCTTCAACTTTGGCTGTCATGTGAAGTTCGATCTACCTGCAGGAGAGATGCTTCTTCTCATATTTTGGACGAACCCCCCTTCATCCTGTCCTTCCACCAACTACCTCTCTATCTCTATAGCTTTTTTCTCCACTGTTGTCTTTTTTCCTTCTACATTCCAGCGTTACTACTCATATATATATTACCAAATGCTCTTTCATTTCCTTTATCCTACTACGATTTTACACTTTGTAAGGCACCAATTTTGCCCAGCTCTTGGATCCTTGCCCACCGCACCACACTCGCACACATTTCTTTCTCACTAATTCTAGCGTCACCTTTCACCCTCACCAGTCGCCCTCCCTGTGTCTTCACTCTCCTCCCCCCCCCTTTTTTTCACATTCATGTAATGTTTTACAGCTATCCTATCGCACTTTAATTCAACCAATATATATATCCTTTTTATCCTTTTAAGCCCATAATGCACTGGCACTTTCAACTTTATATATTTTACCATAAACTGCGCTAGCTTTTATGTATTGTATGAATGTGTACCGTCTTTTTACCTATCGCGCACAGGTTATAGCGCATGCGCATTACCGTGCATTCGTTGCGTTACCGGAAGTGATATAATCTCTCACTTCCGGCATTTGACACGCATAGCGAAAGGGTTGAGACGCATCACCCGACTTTCGGTTTTCCGGTCACCTGACTTCCGGTTTACGGAGCGCCCGCCGCACATTCGGATCACATGTGTGGACAATTAGGGTGAGTTTTTGTTTTTTGTTTCCAAGAACTGGCACACTAATATATTCTGTCTTGCCACTATATCTTTTTACCCCTGAGGAAGCCTGTGTATTCAGGCGAAACGCGTGGGGATCACTGCCCCCAGTGCTCAGCATTGATCATGTCTACCTAGGTAATATACGGCTGTTATTATGCTACATTTTTATACAAAGTTCTGTATACCAAACTTGTGTAAGTTATTGTTGAATTTTTATGACTAGTTTTTGTATATATACAAGCCTGCCTTACCATGTCTTTGAACTTATGCTGTTAGACTGGGGACACTAGGATTTATATAGCACTCGAATGTGCTTTTTAAAATGTTTTTATTCTCTGTTTTGATGATTGAATAAAGCAATTGAATTTAACACATCTCCTCTTGACATCCGCTTTCCTTTCTTAAATTTAAATGTGATATTTTGGATGTTTCTAAATTTATTTATGACCCAGTAGTGAGTGTTTTAGGTGTATTTTAGTTGTTGTATGTCTACTTATTAGGATAAAGATGCAGGCGTAAATTTTGTTGACATGCAGCTGTTTAGTGCATGCAAGTGAAAAATCAAAATGAGGTACCTGGCCTGCATCTTAGATTATCATACAATACAATTGAGTGTGTATACAGCTCTATTATCAACAATGTATCAAGTGTTGATTGCATACCAAGCACAACCTCCATATAATGTGTTAACACACCAATTAATGGGAGATATGGGACTGTAACTTTGTAGTGGTTTGTTCTCCACGATACAATCGTTACTGGTGTATAAATGAGAGAGGGTGGGGTGGTCTCATACCTATAACCCTATACATAATATTATAATCTTCATTTATACTAGTGGGAACATATCCACTGTATTCACACAGTTTGAGGTGTTATTTTTGTTTTTATCTAATCTAGATTCTGTGTGCGCACTGCGAGTGTATGAATATGCTGTGTGTGCGCACTGCGAGTGTATGAATATGCTGTGTGTGCGCACTGCGAGTGTATGAATATGCTGTGTGTGCGCACTGCGAGTGTATGAATATGCTGTGTGAGTGAGTGTTGTTTGTGTATGGTGTGTGCGGTTGCGCTGTGAGTGTATGAATATGCTGTGTGTGCGCACTGCGAGTGTATGAATATGCTGTGTGTGTGAGTGCTGTTTGTGTGTGGTGTGTGCGGTTGCGCTGTGAGTGTATGAATATGCTGTGTGTGTTTATGCTGTACGTATGCGTATTTGTTTTGTGTATGCAGTGTGTCTGTATATACTGTATGTGTGTACATGCTGTATGTATGAGGGGGTAAGCAGCGCTCACCCTCTCCTCCTGTCCCGTGCGCCGACGTGTGCCCGCCGTGCACACGTCGCCGTAAGGGGGGCCCCATGCATAAGTTTGTCATGGGGCCCAGCCTCTTCTAGTTACGCCACTGCATGTGGGCCACGAAGCTGCTGCTCCCCGTCCTGCTCCATCTCTACCTGCCTGCGTTTGTGATCGACGGGACCTAAGAGCAGTGCCGGGTGAGTGTGTAGTGTGTGCGGTGTTGTGTAGTGTGTGCGGTGTTGTGTAGTGTGTGCGGTGTTGTGTAGTGTGTGCGGTGTTGTGAGTGTGGTGTGTGCGGTGTTGTGAGTGTGTGCGGTGTGTTGTGAGTGTGGTATGTGCGGTGTTGTGAGTGTGTGCGGTGTGTTGTGAGTGTGTTGTGTGCGGTGAGTGTGTGCTATGTGTATTACCGAAATTTTCATACTCCTCCTCGGTTAAAAATACTCCTCAAAAATGGTGAGAGGAGTATTTTTACCCTTCTGGAAAAATGTTAGTGCGACCTCTGGTTATGGTAATATTTATATTTATTTATTTACTTAATTATTAAAAAAGGGCAATGAAGGTTATCTTAGTTTACAGCATTACCTTATCTCCTTGGGTGGCAATGGATCCAGCTCCACTCCTTCTCCAAATGACAGAGGACACAGTCGTGGGGTGTAGCTGCTTGACAGGCTTAGTGATGGTGATATACTCTGAAAAAAAATCATGAATGTAATACGATTTTAAAACAAATATCAAATAAAATGTAACGGTAATAATATAATAATAATGAATATGTCTTAATGCATTTTAGCATAAAAGAAATGTCACAGATATAACCAGATTGATTTATCTTATATCTAATTATGAATTTTATTATGTACAACACATTAAAGGAAACCTACCACGAGTAATCTATCATCTAAAAGTAGATCTGATGGTAGATTCCTCCTGCCTGCCTCTGCCCTAACCTGTAATTTAATAATCCTGGAAGTAACCTAACTTGTTAAAAACTTTATTTTAGTAATATGTAAATTAACTGCAGAGGCTACTGGGGTGTGGAGTAGCCTAAGCTCCCAGTGCTCAGCCAGGCTAGTACATGCCCCAGTAGCCCCTGCAGTTAGTTTACATATTACTATTATAAAGTTTTAGAAGAAAGCAACTGTGTTTTCCACAGACTATATTCACATTGATTTAATGGTTTCCCTCGTATACGGAAATCGAGACGCAGTGCTATATCTCCTGTGGCACTGAATAGGCACCCATGGAAACCAATTACTTATACTTGGGTAATTCCTCCTTGCTGTGCATCAATTTAAAGAAAAGATCAGTGCTGAATGACATCTCCTTCCTGCGACAAAATCGTATAGTACTGCCAAATCATTGGAAACCTGAATTGTGGTGTCAGTGTCAATGTTTAAGAATTCTATATTGCACAAAATGTTCTGTATGTTAAAAAGGTTGTTTAAAGGTATAATAGTGGATGGATCTTTGCAGTTATGTTTTCTTTTTTAATAATAACTCAAATTTACAAATTGCTGATTTGTGCCAAATTTGCTACTTTTTGGTAACCCACTGTGATTTTCACTTCTCCTAACTTACTCCACATATATATTGTAAATCCAGATGTGATAAAGAGGTGAACAGACTCAAAAAGTTTCAAATGTAGGTGTAAATCCACTCTGTTCCCTGGTGGTGCAGGGAAAACTTTAGAATTAGTTGTCACTGCAGACGCTTCATGTACCAAAATTAATTCACAATTATCCAGCTGTCTATGCCACTATAATAAATCTGATGTGCATAATACACCAAAAGAGCTCTGAAACCAAATACTTTTACTGTAAACAAGACCAACATTAAACATTTCTCTGTATGGACTGTACAAAGGAGCAAGTATTGGCAGTAGCATAAGCAATTCATAATGGACACAATTGAAGGATATCCCTTTTAAGTTCTCTAATGAGAAATAACTAGGCTAGGATCAGGTGGAGCTATCCTTAATATTTACATGTTTCCTAGAAAATACACACTCCGTTATTTTTATGGAATAAACTAGAATGTAGCAATGTAAAAACACAGTAGGTTCTGAAAAGTGACTTTGTTATTTTATGACAAACTGGAATTATATATTACATACAGCACAACTGCAAAATGCACTGCAGGTATTAGGAACAGCATACAGGGTTGGGGCAGGCTTAATGTTATCTGTTCAAATTATATTTGCTAAAGTTAATACATGTTTGCCATCCACACCTCGGTAATAAAATATGAAACTTTATAGGTGTTTACAGCATTTCTCATTCATATTTCCCTTGCTCATGGGGGTAAAGTTTGGATGGTGGAACCATCCCTTTGAAACTTTTCAATTGTAAAATTTATTCCTGGAAAGATCCTCTTTAGATATGTGCCGTTCCCTGAATAATACACTGCAGACTACAGGTTATCGGACAACACTCTGAATTAGCACTAAGGGGCCTTTAGGAAAAACCCATTTCTCTCTCATGACAACAGTCTGAGATTTTGAAAATGGTTGGAGGTAGTAGGAGCACAAAGTTCAAAATTTATATATCATCATGATTATTACTATAATGTTCTCCTGTCACCCCCACTTCCTCATAGATTGTAAGCTCTTTTGAGGGCACTCATTCCCATTGTATTATCGGACTATGCTATTACACTGTAATGTCTTATTTTGTTTGTATATGTACCCAATGATCTGTAATGTGCTATGGAATATGATGGCGCTATATAATTAAGAATTATGGAATAATGATTAACAAGTACTGAGATGTAAACCAATAGGGAACACGTTGAGTCTGCAACAACATTATAAAGTAAACCTGGGTCTAAAATATGCCTATTACAACCTACCCCGCTTTCAGAGAAACAGCTGGGAACTTCGGATTCATCATGAATCGACAACATCGTCCCCTAAATTCAGGCAGAACCCTGACAGCTCCTGAGACTCTGTGCAGTACACTCCCTTCTACACCAGGAACAAGCTTGCGTTTTATACCTCTGAAGTGAATGAAGATTAGATAAGGCGCTACAGTACGCCAGGAAGTTAGGCCCACACCTGCAAGCTGTGTAAAGGGAAGGTTTGCTACACCTTAGATAAGGTAGAATACCCACACAAAACATATAACTTTTAACACACAATGTACTAACAATCTATAAATAGCGACTACACCTTGCTCGTCATACAATAATAGTATAGGTTTGCTAGAAAAAATAATAAGTTACTCCACCCAAAATACACCATTACTCTATTGTTTTCTTACTTCAGTTGTATTTACCTTTGTTGTCATTTCACAGAAAACTGGTGTTCAGGAGATCTAATATTGTGACATAATTGTAGTTAATGACTCATAGGAAAGCTGTCCCTATACTTGTACAGTAATACATGGTGCCATAAAACCTCCATGTACAGACATATGCTCTCCTATGTACAATATACACTTCATACCAGTTATAGCTCCATAAACAAATGATGACAAAATGTCCAAAAGACCAAATGCCACATAATTGTAATGCAGGATCTGGGAATGGACAGAGACAGTGGGTCCTAAGATTAAACCCCCTTCCTAGCTATCCCTACCTGATTGCTTTGACCGATGTTCAAAACACAGAGATAAAAAAATAGGCAAACAGAGAAGAATAGTCCATGGACCTGGGTTATAACCAAGAGGACAAATGCAGTACAAAATCACAAGGCAAAAGGAAAGTTTGAAAAAAAGCAAATGGTTTATATACCAGGATACAGAGTGCAGAATAACAGGATACCAGAAGCTTATAGTAGTCTATAGCAGACATAAAACCTAATGCCGGCAGACATCTTATGTGATGTCAGAGTCCCAGCCCAAGAAGTGATTGGACCAGTACTCTGAAATCCAGACAAGACAGAATATCAAGGGAGCATTGTGAGTGGATGGAGATTATGTAAATAACTGTGGGTTCTTAGTATCATAATATATAAGGTTGGAAAAAACGCAGGTTCATCAAGTCCAACTCATAAGAATTAACTATTAATATTAAAGGTGAACTATTGATTGACTAGAGCAGAGCTGCAGGAGACTGATGGGTGTGGTGCTAATCAATCAGGGCTATCAGTGAAAGCAATACACCAGTGCTCACACAAGCCTAAAACCAGAATGAACATCATGTAATAATGATGGCATGTACATTTAAATAATCATCTATGAAATATAAAGAACTATTTCCATGGATTCATTACCACATTGTAGAGAATACCTGATGTGTGGTGTGGTGATGTCGTCATAATGTAACATTTACCTGTGCAGTATATTGTACTGTATGTTGAAAATTTATTTTGAACCGTGTTTCAGCCTGAGCTGCACTGCAGTATAGATATGTTTGTGTCCAAAAAAATAATTGTAATAAAGTTTATTTCAATCAAACAAAACATTACACCTATTCTTCAAGAAAACCTGTCACCATTACTGACTAGGTTGTTTTATAACCCAAATTGGGGGTGGAGGGGGTAATTAATCTGTTGTCTCTATACTTAACATTTGAGACTTTTTTTTTACCTGAGTTGATATTTTTGCATCAAAGTGGTCATTTGTGAAAAGGTAGCCTGTGGTGTTTCCAGTTGTGCAGTGTTCCTGGACAGCCTTATACTGATCAGAGCTGATAGTATCATACTATATAAGAACACACCCCCAGTTCATAACACCCACCCACAGGCAAGCCAGAGTTTTTCACCATTTTTGTGGTGCTCCAAATGCCTGTTCCTCTGTCCATCCTATTTTTTGTCGTAAGCGCCTGGAAACCTTTGATGTTCCGCCTCCTCCAACTCCACTCCAAAATGTGGAGTGGTTTGCCAATATCAGAAACAGTGGCACAAAAACTAAAGTAATCCGCCATTTTTCAAGCGGCGGTAACTACACCATAAGAAAAATGGTCTAGGTAAACTACTTGCTAACCACCTGCTGCGCAGAAAATCTGGCGCTACAGGAAAATGGCATGAGCGCCAGAAATATTATAAGCAGAGCGCCACAATCTTGTTTCTGCCGACAGCTAGTCAGCAAAAGGACTGACGGGGAGAGCACCACATTTAATAAATCTTCCCCAAATATGTTCTATAATTGCTCCACCTCACTACTCTGAGCTGGTTCCATGTAATTGTAGAAACTGATGTTGACTTCTCAACAATATTGAGCAGTGATCATCTTAAGTCCAAACTAGATCACCTTAAGGTGCACTAATGCCACAGACCCATAGAGTAGATTTATGAGAAGTGTTTGAGGTAAAACTCATCAGAGTTCTGATCTTAATTTTCAAACAGCTGCTGTAAAAAGAAAGCTGAGCTCTGATGGGTTGCCATGAGCAACTACAACAATTCTGCTCTTAGACACTCCCCCATAAATCTCCCCCATACTCTCAATGTCAGTACGGAGAGCCAATAACTTATGTTGGATTATTAGAGGAATTATACCCTGAAGGACATTTATCACCTAACCAAAACTAGGTGATGATTCCTCAGTCTTGACTGATAGGACATCCACTGATCACCAGAATTTTACTAAACCTGTCATTCCTCTTCACTGTACAACCATGGTTTGGTCTGACATGTCCATTCCATTCAAGTACAGTGCTTGGCTGGTTCAGTTTCAACCTTTTTTCCTTACTTTCATCGATCATGCATTCTACCTATCCCCAGTGGTTGTTACTCTGCAGTACAGTGTGCAGGTAATATACTGACTAAGCCCTGTCTATTCTCGTGCATACCTCCTGGACATCAGCATACTCTCTGACATATCAGTTACGTATCATAATGTAGACGTCCCGGGAGGTCTTACTGGTGGACCAAAATACCCTCCTACCTCTGGAAAATTTTTCTTTACTTTTTTTTTTTTTTTTTTTTTTAATAACGAATGTTTATTAGTGCATTAAAATTTCACATATATCATGCATTATACTCTCAAGTGTCACATAAAAAGGTTAGCATCTTTTGTTAGGTCATCAGACAAAGCACAAACGATACTCATTTAAGGCACATATTCCCCTAATTGTCTTCATCCATGTTTAGTGCTTGTTTCCTCCCCGGGTCCTCAGTTCCTCCCACATTCCACAAACATACTGGTAGGTTGATTATATTGTTAGCCCCATTGGGAAGCTACTGATTGGAAAGCTCTGTGCAGTCCGGCATAATCTGGTGTGCGTATATAATACAGGAATATTATTAATAATAGTATGATCTCTGTAATCAAGTCACACTAGGCCAGTTTGTAACTAAGCTTCTGTTATTACAATAACTACATACGGTCAGCTAACCCAGCAAGTATTCATTGTACAAAGCCTTTATGATCACAGAACACAGCACATTAAGGATTGCACAATATTAGTGCGCGCGCCACATACACAATCCATTCCTAAACATGACTGTACTGTCATTACTAGTCATGTTGTTCCAGTCTGCAGGAGTACAACGCTATTTTCACTTGAGGATCTGCTTCATAACAGTTTTTTAACAGGACTTCTTAAGAACAGAAGAGGAATATAAAGGATAATCCCTGAAACTTAAGTTTATGCTTGGATTTGGGACTTATACCCATAAACTGACAAGTAAATTATTTTTTCTAACCATAATTCAAACACTAAGTTAAAAAGCTGTTATGAAGATATAACTCATAAATACGTCTACCTTGGCTTTAAACATGTCTCATCTTGTCTTCCAATATAACAAACGTGAATGTGAATACTGAAACAACATAGATTTCCATGAGAAAGCAAACGCA
The DNA here is from genome assembly GCA_019512145.1 of Engystomops pustulosus. Taxonomy (NCBI): domain Eukaryota; kingdom Metazoa; phylum Chordata; class Amphibia; order Anura; family Leptodactylidae; genus Engystomops; species Engystomops pustulosus. Next base: position 117,185,600 of record CM033642.1, on the reverse strand, counting down.
ACAGGAGAGACAGATGTGATGTGGTCTGTAACACACCTACTAACAAATTATTACATTTGTAAACTTCACCAGATGGACAGATGGATCACACGGGGACCATTATGATGCAGCTGCGAGCTCAGCACTACTATACGTATGTGGACATAAACTGGGTGCTTGCTCCTTCCGGGGGTAAGGACATTTTCGGGTCAGCTGACAAAACCATTGCCTGTGTATAAGAGACTATTATATATGACTTTATAAGCCATTATGATGTATTTTCTGTAGTAAGACAGTATATGCTATCAGATATCCCCATATAAGCACACATCACTTCAAATATATTATCCACTATTAGACTGTACACAAGCTGAATGAGAATGTTTTGTCACTGTTTCTACTGTATAATAACATTGTATATAGTAACATATACACCTGGCTATTGTAGAGCAGATTCCTATTTACAAGTCCCTGGATGTGAGTGACGATGAGACTTAGTTATAAGTCTACTAGTGACAAGCAGCAGGTATGTATTAACTGGTGTAAAGTCGTGACTTCACCCCTGCGATGTATGGCCGGAGATTCTCTGGTCAAGAGTGACTATTCTCAGTGGACACTGAGCTCAGGAGCCAGTTGCTGGTCACAGGGACTTGGAGGGAGCCCCGAGTCCGACTGTCCAGTACCCCTTCACTCTCTTCTTCATGTCCAGCAGGTCGGGGACATCCTGCAGGTGAGGCCTTCCCAACCATGGCTGCTGCCTGCTGGGCTGGAGGCGGGAGAGCTGCTGATACCTGAGGTGAGGCTCCCTGTGCAGTGCAGCCGCAGCTCTGGGCACAGCCACCAGGACTGCAGTTATGTGAGAAGGAGCGGATGGATGTCCCGCCGCTCCGCCCGCTGCCTCGTCTCAGCTGGATTCCAGGCTTTATTATAAGCCTTATTAATTGTTATATATGCAGCGCAAAGTTTCTCACGCCTCAGGCCCCTGCACATATCGCCCCTAAATCTACTCACTGTACTTCATGTCAGTGGCAGAACCTGCTCCAAGCTTCTGGCCTTCTCTCAACATATTCTCCTCCACATAGATGGATAATCAAAGCTAGATATGAATTACAATTTTCCAACCAGGTGTCTAGGGAGAGACAGAAGATGAGATTGACAGAGAACTCAGATACATCAAGACTGGTGCTGCTCAAGGATTATGGACACATCCATTTTTCTTAATAGATATATAAAAATAAATCTGAATAAAATAGATAAATTTGAAGAGATAGATATGATTAGATTTCAGATAATTGAATTGAAAAAAGGTTTATGTATTCTAAAACTATGTCCTGTTTCAGATTTATAGGACTGTCTCTTAAACAGTTTTCTTTTCTACTTAAATAAACAGTATAGCAATGAGATAGTATATACTTGAATAGATAAGATATAAATAAATCCTTCTAAATTTTTTCACTGAGCTGTGATGAAATAAGATGGTATGGTTAAAGAAGGAGTTTGTAGTTCAACCATATTTCTCTTCTAAATTGAGAGATTGATTGGGTTGTTGATAGATAGATAGATAGTAGATAGATAGATGATAGATAGATAGATAGATAGTAGATGATAGATAGAAAAAAAAGACAGCGCATAGTCCAAAAAAACAACAGTCAGGGTGCTATCCTGATCCTCTCACCAAATACAGTCCGAATAGATTCCCATAGGTAATGAAAAAAGTGATGTGGTCCTTATTCCACAAGCTGTTTACCAGCCTTTGTCAAGAAATACAATGGTTTGTGTTCAAAACATATACAGTAAGTACATAGGGATATCATCAATTCATTCATTTAGGTATATTACATGAAAAAAAGTGCAATTTTACAAATTTTCGCAAGTTTTCTAAGTATAATACAATATACTAGCTGTAACCCCCAGCGTTGCCCAGGATAGTAAATAGCTGCTCCTAGCTATAACAAAATAGAATGGGTTAACAAAGAATATTTTGCACATAAACATCATATCAAAGTCTTTTGTTTATTATAAAAAAAAAGAATAGAAACATTTCAAATCTTATATTCAATACCACTGATATGCAACACATACTGCAGAATTAGTGTACACTTAAGGTCATGTGCTTTAGACTCTACAACAACACTCGCTAAGCATTGCCTCTTCAACAATGTACCTAATACTGTCCTTTCCAACCAATCACAGCTCTTTTTAATGATCTGTAGCCAGGGGCATAACTAGGAGATTATATTACATATAGGCTCTCTCAAATCATTACAATACTTATAGGCCCCCTCAAATTAGAACATTACATATATGGCCCTCCAAATTAGAGTTATTATAATTTACCTGTGGGGGTTCCTCCATCTGTGGGTCATCATAAAGGAAAATATTATTTCTGGTTAAAAATGCCATAACTCTGGACTGTTTAAAGTGCTACTGTGCATGACAGCCCTTATGGAGGTGTCAGGGTTATGTACTGCGCATGATTGTCATGCATGCTGGAGAATGCTATGCCGCCATATTTATTTATGGGAAACCAGTTATATATTACTCCTGCATCTATCAAAGAAAAACTCTCTCTTAAAAAGAAGCAAAGTTATTAGTACAATATATAGTACTGGCACAATATATAGTCAGTGCACTAAAAGGTGAGTATAGAGAGATAAAGGCAAAGCATGCCTAAGAAAATATCTCCTATTAGTGTCTAGACTGTAAGTCGGTAAACTAAAAATGACTGTCAATGACTGTGCATATCAACACTGTGGAGGATGCTGTCCATATGGGACAGCCCTCCCAACAGCATCAACTGCCTTTAAGTGTTACGCTGGGGTTTGTGGGTGGGACTTCCCTCATTGCTGTTGAGTGGTATATTACAGAGCCCATAATCAATATGGCACAAGAGGAGTTTCTGGTTTCTAGCACGCATGATGGCCATGCACAGTTCATTCCCTCACACCTCCATAAGATCTTGACATGCGCAGTAGCGCTTTAAACAATCCAGAGTTATGGTGTTTTTAATATCTCCCTATTGGATGACCCAGCGCCCTGCCTATCAATTACGTGCCCAATGTTTGATTTTGCAGGTAGAAGAGACTGCCACGTTTGCGATCTGTAGTGCGCTTGCATCCGCCCTCCCAAAGGTCTGTAAGCTGCTGCCCTGAGGTGAACTTCATCTCCTCATGGCACATGCAGCCCTTATATATAGGTAGATTATACATGTTTCCATAACCATAAAGTCTGAACAGGTGCACCTATATACGCAAGTATAAGCCGACGAGTTTTTCCACAATCACAAAAAATATGCGAAAAACCCTAAATGTCTTATACTCAAGTCTATTTAAAATAAGTTGTAATTCACCTTCCGATGCCCCCCCTTCCCTCTCAGGTCCTCTTCTAGCATTTGACCCGGCATTACACCTGTGTTGGTGCCTGTCATTCGCCGCATCAGGATGTCACCCCTCACTGCTTCTAAACATCATTGTCGTCAGTATCGGCACACACTATGATTCACGAGACATCTGACTCATGTGCCTGCCGACAGACTTTCGCTGGGACATGTAGTCGATGCCACCTGGTGGCCTTATTATGCTGTTATACTCAAGGTAGGGGATACAGGGGCAGAGCCTACGGCTATATAACTGGGGGGGGGTTCTGGCTATTTACTGGTGGGCAGCTTCTGATATCTATATACTAATGCAGGAGAAGCAGGCTACATACTGGGGGGCAGTGCTACTGGCTATATACTGGGGTCAGGGCCTGGCAGTTTATATACTGGGGGGCCAGGGCAAGCATCTATAACTGGGGGTCGGTGGCTTCTTTGCTATAACTGGGGGACAGGTTCTTAATTATTGCTATAACTAGGGCAGAGGGCTGCAGGATATATTCTAGGGATAGGGAGCAGGCTATATACGGGGGGGGTGTGTTTGCTGGCTGATAGACTGGGGCATGATCTGCCTAGGCTACATACTGGGGAGCGTGACCAATGCATTTCCCACCCTCGAGCTTATACTCGAGTCATAATTTTTTTCCCATTTTTGTGTCAAATAGGGGCCGCGTGCTTATACTTTGGTCGGCTTATCCTTTAGTTATTAATAGTCCTTCTCTTTTTACTTATGTTTTATTTGTATCCATACTTTGTTGTTCCTATTTAGACATTTTACACTTTCTTTATCATTGTTGAACTTTGCTCAGCGAGGAAGAAACACAACAAAGTTGTTCAGAATAACTGTATAATAAAGCTACTTTAATTTTTTCTGTGCTGCAACCTTCTTTGCAACAAGAAGGAGCGCCTGGAAGCAAAAATCTATATAACCCTATAAACTTGACCTTTTACAATGTAACTCTTTATGACGCTCAGAAAAGGCTTTAATACTGCACATTTTTACAACTTTAGGAGTTAGTGGTTTTAGGGGCCATAACTTTTTTTGTGACATTAGCCTGTTTTTTTTTATGTACCCTGTGTAAATCTATTAAAGCTGACCCGAGTATCAGGTGAGTTACTTTTAACCCAAAAAATGGAAAACCTATTGACTCGTGTACAGCCTAGGGTGGAAAATGCACTGGTCACAGCCTACAGTCAGTATAACCAACCAGCCCCTATCCCCCAGTGTATAGCTGCAGCCCCTGCCCCCGCTTATAGTATGTAGCCTGCCAGCCCCTGCCCCCCCCTATAGTATATATGCCTTCAGCTCCTTCCCCCAGTACTTTTTAGCCTTGCAAGACCGTTGTCGCCCCCCAGTACTATAGTCTACGAAGCCCCTGCCACCCCCCCCTTTATTTACCTTAAGACCCTGTAGTAGTCCTGCACGTTGCTGCATTATAGAGCCAGCCCTGCCCTAGACTTAATATAACCCTGCCACGTCACTGTAGGTATACTTCTGCCCACGCCCCCTCTAGTATATACGCATGCTTCCCTGAGCCCCAGTATGCCAAGCTTTATATGCAAAAAAATTACAAAAATACTCACCTCTTCCAACTGCCCCGCCGTGGGTCCTCCTCTTGCTTCGGGATGTTCAGGGCCTCTTACTGGTCCCTCGGGTCCATTCGCTCCGCTTTGGTCCCACGAACATGCCGGCACACACAATATTTGTATATAGGCCAGGCCCCTGCCCCTGTTTTATAAGTCTGCCAGCAACTTAGTCAATGCCCTGCCACCCACCATATATTCCAGCCCCTGCCCCCAAGATCTGCAAGCTTGTAATAACCAACAATACAAAAATACTTCACCTTTCAACCCCCCCCCCGTGTCCTCTGTCTTTTTGCAGAGCTTCCAAGCCTTGCCTCTCGAGTCTCCTTCAGGTCATTTCAGCTCATGGCTGGACACACAATCCAATGGTCCAGCCATGCGGAAATTATGATATGTGAGCCGCAGCGGGCTGACCGCGGGACCCCTCGGCCCACGGCTAGAACCGCCGTGGCCAAGACCACCTGGAGCATCGAGTCCAGGACGGACCTGCGGGGCTGTTCGGACCGGGAAGCCCCGTGTCATTTTTGTATAGAGGCCTCAGTTTAAGTCTGAATTGCTGAACCTTAGTTTAGATCTCAAGTATATAGAGGTATGATCTATCCGTGCCAGTCCCCCGGGTTTACATACACGTAGGTCTGTAGTTTGTTCTAAGTTGCATTTGTCATGTCAGTCGGCTGTCTATATTTTATCATTGTCCATCCCCCGACAGCCTTTTTTCTCGCGTGACAACTGGATTTTTAAAATGTTGGGGTGTCACTGGTATTATCAGGATGTCAACCCAATAAAGCTTCATTCAGCACACCTGTGCTAACCTGTTACAACGCAATGCGTTTATTGTACCTACGGCTAAGTAACATAATTTCCAATATCCAGTGGTCCGTTTGGAACTAGGGGTGCGTAGTAAGTCGAGTGTTCTTAACGTAGGGGTCCCTCTGTATATAGTTTTTTTATTTTCATTACCGTCTATCTTGAGTATACGCGAGTTTTTGTCGCAAACTTTTGTGTAAATCAACACTCGTCTTATACTCGGTACATACAGAATTAAACGTCTAACTTACTCTCACTCACTTCCGACGGCTAGTGGCACGCTCTTCTGTCTTCAATGCGGCTCAGGCCGCCCGACAGCTCTGTGGGCACGGCCCCCCGGCACTAACGTGTGTCAGCCGCTGTGACGTCATTGAGTGGCATGAAGCTGAATGAGGACAGCGTGTCCGGTACCGTCGGAATGTGAGGTAAGTTTTTTTTTTTCCCCGGGCAGCGGGAAGGTAGGCTCTATAGATATCGATAAGACGGGGCTGGCAGCTCTATCGCTCGGAAGGCTGGCGGCTATGCTTATAAAGGGGGCTGTGCAGGCTATATATATAGGGGGGCTGGCAGGCTCGTCTACATAAGTGGGCTGCATGCTATATACCTAAGGGGCTGGCAGGCTATACTATTACTTGCAATGGGGTGGTCAGCATTACTGGGAGGCTGTGACCAATGCTTTTCCCACCCTCGGCTTATACCAGTCATAGGTTTTCCAGTTTTTGGTGCGCTACAACTAGGTACCAACTCGGCTTTCATCATCTGGGTCGGCTTATACCTCGTATATACTGTATCTGACATATCAATTGTGTGATGATCATTTTGATATATAATGATATTGAATCTATAATCTAAGGCAAACAGGGAGACTGTAGATGGGACATGTATATTATTTTTTTTCTCTTTGGTGTATAATTGAAGGTCTTTTTTGTGCCTTATATATAATCATGTCTTTTTTATTGTTTAGTTTTAGCTGTCCTGAAAAGCACAAATGTTGGCTTTTTTGAGACTTTTTGTTGCAAATGTCTCAAATCCATATGAACACAAACCATGTGAGGGGATTATGAACAGTAATGGAGACTGCTGTAACCTTTGCATTTGAGGCTGCAACCTGCTTTTTTAAGCAGACATATGAGAGTGTTGTCACATGTGACGTTTTTAAAAGCATTGCAGAAACGTTGCAGATTCGTTTTACATTTTACCATGCCGTTGGTTGGTTTGAAAGTGTTTATCTTCATTGTTGGAAATGTAAACACGTGTTAACATTTTTACAGCTGCTTACACTTCCAGCAATGAAGAAAAACACTTTCTAACCAACCAAACGCATGGTAAAATGTAAAACACACACATTTCTGCAATGCCTTTAAAAGCGCATCTTAAATGCCCTCACCCTTAGATGTACTTGTAATACATTTAAATACAGTGTTACAATACCAAATCTTAGTTTTCTGATTGTTTTGATACTTTTATGGCCTGAAGCCACATAAAGAGACCCTGGGACATTTCTATTACAGCTCTAAATGACAGATATCTTGATTAGAGCTCTATCAATTATGATAGGACCCGGCAGCTCTGGTTAACTCTTTCAGACCGGGCTATCGCTTAAGCACTGCAGAGGCTGAGGCAATGCAGCAGCCTCTATTCACTATTTAGTGTTACTTCAGAGTTGCGTAGTAAGGAATGGAAAAAGCAGAATTGGTAATAAATCCATTCTACCTACTCCCTAGGGCAGTGGTGGCGAACCCTATGGCACGGGTGCCAGAGGTGGCACTCAGAGCCATTTCTGTGGGCACTCCAGAACCATGACCAGAAATGACTCCAGGTATCTTCTGAATTCCCAGACGCCCAGGACTCTATTATCCCGGGAGGTCTTACTGGTGGACCAAAATACCCTCAGTCTCCGAAAATTTTTATTTACTTTTTTTTTTTAATAATGATGGTTATCCTCCTCCAACTCCACTCCAAAATGTGGAGTGGTTTGCCAATATCAGAAACAGTGGCACAAAAACTAAAGTAATCCGCCATTTTTCAAGCGGCGGGAACTACACCAAAAGAAAAATGGTCTAGGTAAACTACTTGCTAACCACCTGCTGCGCAGAAAATCTGGCGCTACAGGAAAATGGCATGAGCGCCAGAAATATTATAAGCAGAGCGCCACAATCTTGTTTCTGCCGACAGCTAGTCAGCAAAAGGACTGACGGGGAGAGCACCACATTTATTACATCTTCCCCAAATATGTTCTATAATTGTTCCACCTCACTACTCTGAGCTGGTTCCATGTAATTGTAGAAACTGTTGTTGACTTCTCAACAATATTAAGCAGTGATCACCTTAAGTCCAAACTAGATCACCTTAAGGTGCACTAATGCCACAGACCCATAGAGTAGATTTATGAGAAGTGTTTGAGGTAAAACTCATCAGAGTTCTGATCTTAATTTTCAAACAGCTGCTGTAAAAAGAAAGCTGAGCTCTGATGGGTTGCCATGAGCAACTACAACAATTCTGCTCTTAGACACTCCCCCATAAATCTCCCCCATACTCTCAATGTCAGTACGGAGAGCCAATAACTTATGTTGGATTATTAGAGGAAGTATACCCTGAAGGACATTTATCACCTAACCAAAACTAGGTGATGATTCCTCAGTCTTGACCGATAGGACATCCACTGATCACCAGAATTTTACTAAACCTGTCATTCCTCTTCACTGTACAACCATGGTTTGGTCTGACATGTCCATTCCATTCAAGTACAGTGCTTGGCTGGTTCAGTTTCAACCTTTTTTCCTTACTTTCATCGATCATGCATTCTACCTATCCCCAGTGGTTGTTACTCTGCAGTACAGTGTGCAGGTAATATACTGACTAAGCCCTGTCTATCCTCGTGCATACCTCCTGGACATCAGCATACTCTCTGACATATCAGTTACGTATCATAATGTAGACATCCCGGGAGGTCTTCTTACTGGTGGACCAAAATACCCTCAGTCTCGGAAACTTATTTATTTACTTTTTTTTTTTCTTTTTTAATAATGAATGTTTATTAGTGCATTAAAATTTCACATATATCAAATGCATATACATTCAAGTGTCAATAAAAAGGTTAGCATACTTGTTAGGTCTCAGCAAAAGCAAAACTATACTATTTAAGGACATATATCCCATAATTGTTCTCTCCATGTTTACGTGGGTTTCCTCCGGGTCCTCCAGTTTCCTCCCACATTCCAAAACATACTGGTAGGTTGATTAGATTGTGAGCCCCATTGGGGACAGCTACTGATTTGGAAAGCTTTTAATCAAGGTCAACTAGGTCACGTTGTGAACTAAGGCTGTTTTATTACAATAACTAATATGGTCAGTACCCATATTAGTATGGTCATGTAGTAAAAGCCTTTATGATCACAAGACACGGCACATTAGAGATTGCACAATATAGTGCGCCCTCCACAGACACATCCATTCATAAACATGACTGTACTGTCATTTACTAGTCATGTTGTTCCAGCTGCAGGAGAGTACAAGCTATTTGCACTGGGAGGATCTGCTTCATAACAGTTTTACAGGACTTCTTAAGAAAGAAGAGTATATAAAGGATAAATCCTGAACTTAAGTTAATTGCTTGGATTGACTTATAACCACAAAAACTGACAAGTAAATTATTATTTTTCTACCATAATTCAACAACTAAGTATAAAAAGCATTTATGAAGATATAACTATAAATACAGTCTACCTCTGGCTTTACATGTCCCATCTTGTCTGCCAATATACGAGACTGTGAAATGTGAATACAGAGAACAACATAGATTTCCATGAGAAAGCAAACGCAAACAAGGAGAGACAGATGTGATGTGTATGTAACACCCTAACAAATTATTACATTGTTAAACTTCACCAGATGAGACAGATGGATCACACAGGGGACCATTATAGACCTGCAGCTGCAGAGCTCAGCACTACTATACAGTATGTGGAGCATAACTGGGTGCTTGCTCCTTCCAGGGGTAAGGACATTTCGGGTCAGCTGACAAAAACCATTGCCTGTGGTATAAGACTATTATATATGACTTTATAAGCCATTATGATGTATTTTCTGTAGTACAGACAGTATATGCTATACAGTATTCCCATATAAGTGCACACTTCATAATATATAATCCACTATAGACTGTACACAAGCTGAATGAGAATGTTTTGTCACTGTATTCATACTGTATAATACACATTGTATATAATGTAACATATACACCTGGTATTATGTAGAGCAGATTCCTATTTACAAGTCCCTGGATGTGTACGTGATGTGACTTAGTTATGTCTACAAGGGACAAGCAGCAGGTATGTACTAACTGGTGTAAAGTTCTGACTCACCACCTGCGATGTATGGCCGGAGATGTCCTGGTCAGAGGGTGACTTCTCAGTGGACACTGAGCTCAGGAGCCAGTTGCTGGGACAGGGACTTGGAGGGAGCCCTGAGTCCGGACTGTCCAGGACCCTGTCACTCTTCTTCTTCATGTCCAGCAGGTCGGGGACATCCTGCAGGTTGAGCCTCCCAACCATGGCTGCTGCCTGCTGGGCTGGAGGCGGGAGAGCTGCTGATACCTGAGGTGGAGGGCTCCCTGTGCAGTGCAGCCGCAGCTCTGGGCACAGCCACCAGGACTGCAGTTATGTGAGAAGGAGCAGGATGGATGTCCCGCCCTCCGCCGCTGCCTCGTCTACAGCTGGATTCCAGGCTTTATTATTAAGCCTTAGTTAATTGTTAATATGCAGGCAGCAAAGTTCTCACGCCTCAGGCCCCTGACACTATATCGCCCCTAGATCTACTCACTGTACTTCATGTCAGTGCAGGAAACCTGCTGCCAAGGCTTCTGGCACTTTCTCACACATACTTCTCCTCCACATAGATGGATAATCAGAAGCTAGATATGAATTACAATGTTTCCAACCAGGTTCTAGGGAGAGACAGAAGAGAGATATGACAGAGAAATCAGAGACATCAAGACTGGTGCTGCTCCAAGGTATAGCCAGAAGCCCCTGCCCCCCAGTATGTTGCCTGCTTCTCCTGCCATTAGTATATAGATATCAGCACATGCCCCGCCAGTAAATAGCCAGTAATCCCCCTTCCCCAGTATATAGCCTGTAGGCTCTGCCCCTGTGTCCCCCTCCTTAAGGTATACCCAGCCTATAAGGCCCCCCGGGGGCATCGACTCCGTGTCCCAGCGCAGTCTGTCGCAGGCGCCATGACGTCAGATGCTCGCTGACATCATAGTGTGTGCCGATACCCGCGCACATGTTAGAATGTCAGTGAGGGGCTGACATCATGATGTGCGCGACTGACAGCGCACCAACACGGAGGCAATGCCGGAGCATCAAATGGCTAGAAGAGGACCTGACAGGGAAGGGGGGCATCGGAAGGTGAATACACTTTTTATTTTAAATAGACTTGAGTATAAGACAATTTAGGGTTTTACAGCATATTTTTTGTGCTGAAAAACTCGGCTTATACTTGCGTATATATGGTAGCACCTGGTAAGACTTTATGTAATGGAAACATGGTTATAATCTACCATATATATACAGGGCTGCATGTGCCATGAGGCAGGATCCTCAGGCAGCAGATTACAGACCCTTTTGGGAGCGTCGGATTGCAGCCGGCACTACAGACTCGCCAAACGCTGGCAAGTCTCTTCTACCTGAAAAATCAATTACATTGGGTAACGTAATTGATAGGCAGGGCGGTTCAGCACAGCACGCCTGTGCGCACAGCTCTGCAGGACACAGGCCGGTGTGCATGATGACGTCATCACGTACTCTGGCCTGTGTCATTACACACAATGCGGCTGCCAGTGGGAGAAGAGGATGAGGAGCTGTGGGGGAGTGCTGGGGCTGGAGGTAAGTACAAGCTTTATTATTTTTATGGGTGTCATCTGTATATACTACTATTGAGGAGGGCAGACTGTGTATACTTGGGTGGCAGGCTGTGTATACTGGGGGGGGGAGGCTTTTAATTACGGGGGGTGAGGCTGTGTATACTTGGGTGCAGGCTGTGTATACTGGGGGGCAGGCTATGTAACACTTGGGCGGCAGGCTGTGTAATACTGGGGGTGAGGCTGTGTATACTTGGGGGCAGGCTGTGTATACTTGGGGGCTGGCTGTGTATACTGGGGGGGCAGGCTTTGTAATACTGTGAGGTGGGTTTTGTAAATCAGGTGGAGGCTGTGTAATACTGGGGAGGGCTGTGTAATACTGGGGGCGGGGCTGTGTGGTACTGGGGAGGCATAGCTCTATACAGGCAGTCCCCGAATTATGTACAAGATAGGTTCTGTAGGTTTGTTCTTCAGTTGAATTTGTATATAAGTCCGAACTGTATATTTTATAATTGTAACCCCAGCAAGAATTTTGTCTCTGTGACAATTGGATTTTAAATATGCTGTATTGTCAAAAGTACAGTAAATTACCAACATCCACAGGTTTGTTTGTAACTAGGAGTCCTCTGTAAGTCGGGTGTTCTTAACTAAGGGACCACCTGTATATGGTCTATGGGCAATATATGGAATACTGTATATCATTTAATTTGGGAGTATGTATATGAGGGCTGTTATAAATAAATAAGGGGACCTGAATATTAATTCAGGTGTGTATATAAATTAGCTGGATGCTGTAGTCCTGGGGGCCTGGTATAGATAATAAATTGTGGGTGCTGTAAATACAATAAATTATTTGTGAGAATATACAAAGGATGTTTTAGGTGGAGAAAAATGTGTTTAGTCATGTTGTATATTTAGGAACACATTCCTAATAATGTAAGTGACTGTGGTTTTTTAGGGGCGTCGTGTGGTGCTGCATGGAGCAATCATCTTCTATGTACTCACAGGTGTCAGTTTCATAACTAGATTTTTGGAATGTGGGTAACAATCCACTGAAACACACAGAAAACATACAAACCAAATATAGATATTTTTTGTTTTATTAAACACATTTTATGCCATATTGTTTAACAGGAGACAGAAGATTCATTTCTACTGTAGTTTTAATATACAGGCGGTCCCCTACTTAAGAACACTCAACTTACGTACGACCCCTAGTTACACACGAACCTCTGGATATTGGTAATTTATTGTACTTTAGTCCTAGGCTACAATGATCAGCTGTAACAGTTATCAAATGTGTCTGTAATGAAGCTTTACTGTTAATATTGATTCTTATGACAACCCAACATTTTTAAAATCTGATTGTCACAGAGACCAAAAAAGTTCTGTCTGGGATTACAATGATAAAATATACAGTTCCGACTTACATACAAATTCAACTTAAGAACAAACCTACAGACCCTATCTTGTATGTAATCCGGAGACTGCCTGTATAAGATGATTGCAATAAATAACAATATTCTCTACACTTTTTACATTATAGGTGAACATCTCTTATTGCTACAGGCTATTTGCACACTCCTACAGAAAGCAGTCTTTATGGAGTCCTATGTAAACACGCACTTTGCATACAAATGAAAGCAAATGTTCTGGTATTTATTGCTCTATTATCAGACATTGTTAGGGCATTGAGACAACAACAGGGTTGTATAAAGACTACATGTAAAGCAGTCAGAAACTTTATGACAGAAACAATTAAGTCTCACAAATAAATCAATGTCTTACTAAAGAACAAAGTCTATTATTTCACCACATAAAGTGGAGCGCCACATATATCTATCTATCTATCTATCTATCTATCTATCTATCTATCTATCTATCTATGCCACAAAAAGGCAGCATTCCCAGGTAATGAAAAAAGTTATGTGGTCCTTAAAGGAAATCTATCATTTGAAAATGGTCATTCTGACCCAAACATACCTTTACATACGGGTAGGTAATCTGATGCTGGAGGTTGTCTTGATAAGGCACAGAAATCAGCAGTTTCATCCAAAAATAGATTTATATGATAGGCAAATGACCCATTTGGCATGTCTGAGCATAACTATGCATACACCTTGCATGTTTGAAAGTTTTCCTCACACCCTCCCTCGCTCTAGAGAACCGGTGACGTCACCAAGCTTGCTTGCTGTATCTTCATTTTGCAAAGCAAAGCACCATTAATTTAGATATATTACATGAAAAACAGTGCCATATTTCTCAAGTTTTATAAGTACAATACAATATATGAACATGTTTGTACATGTAGAACGTGAAGCCTGGGTGGCACTACTGGATGTACGTCAAATTTTGCTAAAGTGCTGGTCTATATATTTCGATTCGTCTCTGTCAGAGGGTCCCAGTACAAGACAACATGGGTCATAGAACTCGGAATATAAATCGGGGCGCTGTGGTGCTCTGAATTCCTAGCGTAAGAACATCGAATGTGAGAAATTAAGAAATGGAATGGCACTCACCGCGTTGTCTCCTTCCAATGAAAATTTATTTGTGCATACTCACAACATGACAAGAAGTGTAGTACAAGTCGAGGGGAGGGGAGGACGCAGGGACTCAGAACATAGCAAATAGGACAGCTGTTTCGCGCTCTCAGCGCTTCATCTGGCTTGTCTGCTCACACACATGTAAAACAAGCAGGCCTTTTAAACCCGATGACCACACCCCCCTGAGTAGGAAGTAGATTCCATTGGTTATTCACCAGGGTGGACAACTCCCAGAACTTATCAAGGTAAGTGCCTGTAAATTCATTCATTAATTACGCCCCAACAGGTCGATGCACTTACCGGTAGCTGAAGTGCGCCGTGGTCCGTTCTCATCCAACTAACATCGGTGTGGATGGGGGCGTGCTGCGCACAGTCGCCCCGATTCTGACGCTGGCACGGCTGCTCGGCAACCGCGTCGTCATCGTCACGGGTCAGCTGTCACATGACACGCCCCCCCCCTTGTGACGTCAGGCGGAGAGGCGGGGCCGGGCGGCAGACAGCGCCGGAATGGGCGCATGACTGAAGGCGTAGTTAGTGTTGCTGTGGTTACAGCTAAACAATGTAGCGGCACTAGTAAAAAGCGGGAGTATAGCGCGACGTGCGCTGGAATGTTTATGGTAAGTGGGGTCGGGTGGGTAGCGGGAACAAGAATCCTGCATTTAAAAACAGTTTTGCTTGAATACCTCATGTATGCATAAACATGGGCAAAAGTGCTAATTTTTGCCCCGGTACCCTGAATGGAATGTTGTACCGGGGAAAAAATAGCCGTGTGTACAAATACGCAGTGCAATTAGTAAGACATATATTATTACAATTGGCGATGTTTCTTCACTTAGTTTCTTTTTAGTTGGGGATCAGGGTTATTGGTATACGTATTCTGTTATCTTTCATGGCTATGTAGACACATATTTATGGACCATGTTAAATAAATACACTCATATCTAATTTGTCATTAAGTCTCAAGGGGCCTAGAGCTCCTGTGCGCAGAATCCACCTGCCCTCTTTCTGTAATAGGAGGCGCTGTCTGTCGCCACCTCCTCTCAGGATGGGTACTCGTTCTAGACCTGCAAAACGTAAGGTCTTCGGGTCAGAATTGTGATGTATTTTTATATGCTCAATTAGTCTAGGCGCTCCTATACCGGTCTTCAGGGACCTGGTGTGTTCATAGAATCGTCTGCTTAAACTTCTAATGGTTTTCCCTATGTAAAATTTACCACAATCACAGAAAATCACATAAACGACATAATCAGTTTTGCATGTTATGAGATGTTTCAATTTTGCCACGTGGCCTCCACAGTTTATCTCTTTCGTTTTTATAAACTGCGTACAGTAGTTACAACTGCCACAGGGGTAGTTGCCTTTCGGGGTGCTCGTTTCTAGCCAATTGTCAGTGGTGGGATTAAATGCACTCCTGACTAACTCCGACTTAATGGTTTTCCCCCTTTGGAATGTTATGAGGGGGCCCCCAGCTGCTACTTCCGTAAGTTCTCTATCTGATTCTATTATGTGCCAGTTAGATCTAATGACTGATTTTATCAGTTCGGCCTGGGGTGTAAAGTTAAAAGAAAAAACAAATCTCTCATTATCTATTTTGCCCCTTTGTTTCTTACGGACTCTATTGCTGCTTCGTATTATTTCCCTATTCTTTTTTGCTCTCTCAAAAGCTTCTTCTATGATTATCTCTGGATAATCCCTAGCTAAGAGTCTGGTTTTTAGCTCTTGAGACTGTGTCAAAAAACCTTCTTCTGTACTGTTTATGCGGGACACTCGTACAAACTGGCCGTACGGGACAGCGCTCTTAACATATCTGGGGTGGTAGCTCTGAAAATGTAGGAGAGCGTTCTTAGCTGTGCTTTTTCTGAACACCTCTGTCTCAAGGGTTCCATTCTTTTCTACCACTAAGACATCCAGAAACTCCAGGCGGGTACCTCCTATATTATATGTGAACAACATATTCATGGCATTATGTGTGTTTAGATGATGGACCATGTCTTTGAACTGCTGTTCTGTTCCTCTCCATACCATAAAGACATCGTCCACGTAGCGTTTATATGTCTGTATATATCTCAGAAAAGGATTGGTAACAGAAAAAATATGTCATTTTATATGTTATTGAGTCTTATGTGCATTTTTATTAATTTATAGATTTTTTATTGAACATTTTTTTTTACATTTTTTGTTTACAGTTTTATGAGTGCCATCATAGGACATGAAGAAGCAATCATCTAAATTGCTTGTTCATGATAATACCCTGCAATACTGTATTACAGAGTATTAGCTCAGTCAGCCTATGCACACACATAGGCTGACACTGTGACTGTAAGATCCTGTCATAGACCGGATCTTACAGGCACTGCCTGATGCTGTATTTGTGTGGTGGTGGGGGAATCAAATTTTTTATGTTAAAAATTAATTCAGCGTAACCTAAGAACGATGGTTCCCTAGTAGTTTTCTGTTCTCTTTGGGGTAATGGTTTAATGTGAGTCCCTTTGCCTCTTGTACATGTACCTCATAATGCCATTAAGGATGTATAGAGAGGGCTTACAGGCTGCACCTTTTCATACATGGTAGTTGTAGGCTGCACTATGCAGTACACACCACTGCTTACACCATTTACTTGCCACTAACGGCATGTGGGTGCCGCCATCTTGGATTGGGTTGTCACTTCCAGTGAAATCATCAGAGAGCGACAATCCATTCCCATGGCATTCTGGAGTCTGTATGAAACTCCAGGACCTGTCATTTCTACCACTTAGATACTGTAAAATGCCCAATCTATCAGAATATAAAAACGGTTATACCCAGCTGAGAACCCTGTGAGTTTGGTATCATTGGATAGATTTTTAAAAAATATTTGACACATATATTTTTAGTTTTTCGATCTGATGTGTTTATCTCAAGATATTCCACCGCTCTAACCTTTTTATTACACCCTGTATAACAGACTTCTACTCTAGTAATGTAGAAAGGTTCAATGGCTTTTTAGAAGCAATAAGGTAGAATCACTTCTATTAGGGTAATTACAACCTCCACAGAGGCAGAACTCAAGATAGCAGGGCAGCCCACAGTGATATGAGGACTGGTTTGGTGACTCTGCAGATCCAACATTAAGCTAAGGTTCAGTAAAGGGAGGTCTAAGTCATATGTTGTGCTATCAATCCTTATAGGTAGCTTAGTACAGTAGAAATAGCAGTGGTTACTGGTCACTTGTTCCATACACATCCACAGTACAAAGAATTGGAAAGCACAGAATACTAGGTTAGTTTATGAGTGTGTTTTTAAAGACTGCACTTCCTGCAATTTTTATATGCCCTACAGAATTTAAACATGCATTGTTATGTACTTTGTATACTTGTAATGATGGTTGTGAACTCTCAAAATCTCTGTATCAGTAAAATGTTGTAACAGTTATTGGACATAGAATTGTTACTATGGTTCAGTTGAATGGATATGGCTCTTGTAAGATATCATGGAATGTTGCAGCTTCTCTAGTTTTTTTCTGCTACTGGTAGACTTAATTGTTCTGGACACTTGCTACTCTGCACCCTGCAGAGAGGTATATATTGGGCATTTATAGTATAGTAAAGTTTCCTTTTACTTGTGTGAACTAAAGCAAGAAACAAAAATTTGCTACATATTGCAATTAGCTCTACATTGTTAATCTGATTTATGCTGAGCGCAGTATGGTACACGAGACAAAGCTAAAAGAGGGCGTGATGGAATGTCAGCAATAACCATTATACAGCTGGCACACCGCACCCTCCTGTGCTTCTGATTATTACTGGGGGAACTGTAGACACTGCCAGCACCCTGCCCTATTACCTAGGAGATGCGTCTTACTACTCCACGTGTTTCGTCTACTGCAGGCAATAACATGCAGCATGGTGGAAATGACCACTGATGGGCTAACAAAAAACTTTGCTTGCAGTATGGAGAAATCACAGAATCGTCAAAGTATTCAAGCAGAGCCACGGAGTAAACAAGTAAAGGAGACCACCAGGTGGAACATAACTTCAGCTGAAAGAAGCAAATCGCCCAAGAAGGAGAAAATTCAAAAAAAATTTCGTAAAAAGAAAGGTCATGTATCTAATACTCCATCCACTGCAGAGGAGGAAGGTAAGGTGTTATTATACTGAAAATTATTCAGCAAATTTGCTATATTATGCTTAATTTTTTATCCTGCAGTTGAACTATATTCAATTATATAGATGAAATGGTCAAATCATTTTGTTTTTTTTCTTGAAACATGAGAAGTTATATTACATGGACATTTACTGTTCTATTACTGTTAATATAAAAGAAGTTAGTTATTAAATTACTCTCCTGGAAGTTCCTTCCAACTATTAAACCTATGTATGCTGTATGTATAAAGCTCAACTAAAGGTAACTAATGAAAGGAATTAGGAAATTTCCAAATACAAGGTAAGTAATTCTTAGATAACCATCTTGGTGCTGTTGTCACAGTATAAGCGCCATCTAGATTTTAGAGTTTGTAGCTGTAACAGTGAAAGTTTCTTACAGAAGTTTGACATCCACAATAGATGTGTATTTATAAATATGTGATTTTGATGGGAGTGGGAAACATGGCTTTCTCCTCTGTCCTTATTAGTGCATATGCACAGATTGGCTTAGCTAACTATATGTGTGTATAGGTCTGTCTGTTTCCGTAGTTATGAAGGGTGGGTCTTTGTTTCAGTCAACATGTTTGGTCTCTTTTAACAAAATCTTATTGTTTTAAAATGTTTTATTTTTTTAGTAATAAAGTAGTTTCTGTTATACTTTTTCTTTGACAAACATTACGCTCACAGCACACAATGGGGCACATTTACTAATAAGGTGGGAAACTGCACTAAAAGTGCTCTTCCTTAGTATAATGCTGGGTGCGACAGATGCATTAAGAACGTGCGCCAGAAATCATGAACATGTCACTTCTCTGCACTGGCCTGACAAAGTTCACCAACTTTTTTTTTGGTGCACCTTTAACATAGGGCGTGCTACATACTTTGCATGTTAAATCCGGTACCTTGTCCGACAGAGCGGCGGAACGCCCCCCAATTTGTGTCGCTTGGTGGCTAGTGCAGCTGCGCTATAAAACGGTCACGTGCGACACAACAGTGGTGCAGACACTTCTTAAATACATGTGCTAGCAGTTTACACCTAAAAGAACGTGCAAAGCCCTTAGTAAATGTGCCCCATTGGGTACGTGTTTTCATTGGAAATTATACACTACTGCTACATCCCTCTGCCAAAAGCTAATATCTAGGAAAACAAAAAAGGTGTAAAGTGTAAGTCAGCATAACCAGGACAATCAGGAGGCCTACTACACATCAACAGGTTCAGCTGACTATTATCTTGCGCATCATGACCAACTTTGCATTCACTTCTGGGGGGCTGCTGGAAGGTGATCTTGCTTTCCCTGTTCAAATTAACCGGTGTGATCCTAGCAGCCAGACCTCTTTGATGTGCAACTCTTTTGAATAGTGGATGCTACTTTACGTCGACAATCCCTTTAAATGTAGAGATTGTTTCAAAATATTATAATATGTTCAGTAAATTTGTTTCCAGACAGTAAAGCAAGTATTTTATCATTTAACCAAGAATATCATGATATCATGATTGTACATAAGCTTAATGTTTACACTTACAATACAATGATTGGACAATAGCTTAATGTTTACACTGCCCATGAGTATCAGACTGATAAGTTAATGGCTTGACATTTTTTTTTAGCGGTAGATGCCTGCGTAGACAAGCAAAAGTAGACGGATCATCTTCAGTTATCCTTTAGTCACCAGCACAAGTTCTTTTATCCCTTTACAATTGCTATTCACAACGACGAAGCTCATAATTTGGCAACTCTTTCCTTGCATACAGTAAACAAACAACTAGCACCACACCTGCCTGTAGTTATTGCAGCTCAGGTCACAAAAACAAAAGCACGGTTTTTCTAATTCTGTACAAACCCCTACAACACACTAATAACCAGACTTGTTTGCACCTTAAGTAACACACATAATTTAAAATTTATTTTTTCTTTTTAATATCCTATAACATTTTAACTTCTCTATTAATACCTAACAGGCATGTTGCATGGCACCGCCATCTTTAAATGGTGGTCGGCGCCATCCATGTTGTCACTGTCACTGGAGGGCGTCAAACCAGTGGAGTGACAGCTATAAAAGGCCTCTATAGCTGTCATTAGTAATTCTATATTACAGACTGTCTGAAACAGACTATGATATAGATACATATTTGGTATCCCAGTGTCCCAAAATATCTGATCTATAAAAAACTTAAAAACAATTATTCCCGGCGATGAAACCCCTAAAGTAAAATACCTGCCTAAATGTGCAAAACGCTTGGGGTTTTTCCAGCCCTTTCCACACTGGTTATTTTTATATTTATATAAAATATATAAATATTATATTTGGCCTTGCTTGCTTATGTTTGTTGTTGCAGTGAACATTTGCTCACAGCGTGATATGGTATACCGGGTTATGGACATTATCCTTCATTTGGCTTAGTGATTCATACATATGCTTGCCATTTATACATTATCACTTTAGGTACCCGGCTGATTCTTTTAGAGCATTGTAGCCAGCATTCATTTTGCTTTACGACCACGGTGTACTATTGCTTATATTTAGACAGTGTTTGGGGTCGGTCTGTTTAGGAGGGTTGTTTGGTGGGCTACACCTAGTGCCCAAATCCTCCTTTAGGTCTTCTTTTCAGAAATTTTCCTTTCTTTTTAATTATTCATGAATTTTTGTGTATATGAATTAATAAAAATTCTTTAGTTTTGCAAAATAACACATGTTGTTTTTGTATTAATATGATTATTCATACATTTGGCATTACAATTAAAAAATTGATTCGACCTAAATTGAATCATGACGAATCACATTAAAAAACAGGTATTTCCTGGCTGCAGAGAGCCTGTAGGACGTTGTGCCATGCTTAAGTATCCATAGGGAGCGTGGTTTGGTCTTCAAACAATGCTGTGTTTTAGTATGACACACACATGACAGCCGCCCCTTTTAGAATCGCTTCACTCTTCAATTCCATGTGCACTTAGAGGCCAACTTCACCAAATAAGCGAAGCGGGAACGCAGCCTGACAAGGTAACGTCTGTGCAAGCTCGACTGAGCCTAGGGCCAAGATCCCACTATAACATCAAAGAGTGCACTCTTTTTACACTGACATCAGAGGATTCCATAGATTATGAAAGAACCTGTTCTGTTAAACGTGGATACATGTAGAAACCCCCCAAAAGAGTGCAGAGGGTGTCGGCAGTAATTCTGCATTGACGTCACTGATCATTTTGCCCTTCGTTTCATCCCTCAGTGTCCGCTTTCAATTGGTCAATAATCCATCATCAATACTGCACGCCGCACATTCGGATCACATGTGTGGACAATTAGGGTGAGTTTACAAGAACTGGGCACACTATATATATTCCTGGTCTTGCCACTATCTCTTTACCCCTGAGGAAGCCTGTGTATTCAGGCGAAACGCGTGGGGATCACTGCCCCCCAGTGCTCAGCATGATCATGTCTACCTAGGAATATTACGGCTGTTATTATGCTACATTTTTATACAAAGTCTGTATACAAACTTGTGTAAGTTATGTTGAATTTTATGACTAGTTTTTGATATATACAGCCTGCCTACCATGTCTTTGAACTGTTAGACTGGGGACACTAGGATTATATAGCACTCGAATGTGCTTTTTAAAATGTTTATTCTCTGTTTTGATGATTGAATAAGCAATTGAATTTAACACATCTCCTCTTGACATCCGCTTTCCTTTCTTAAATTTAAATGTGATATTTTGGATGTTTCTAAATTTATTTATGACCCAAACCTTTTGCTCATAAATTGCTGAGATTTCCTATCACACTGTACCTTATACAGTGTGCTTCCGTGGGTCAGCCTTGATTCTTATACGCTGGGCTATGCTCTTTTCTTTATCCTTTTCTTCAGCTTTTTCCTGTTTCTAGCCAGTGGAATGGACCTACAGACCAGAGAAGCGGCTTGGACTCATCAGGTCCCGACCGTCTTTATGGACACAAGTGATACAATACAAGATGATGACTTCAAAGCCGTGAGTAACGAATTGCTTGAAGCACATAAGACCTTAACTAGGATCTGGTGGAACATTAGAAGTCTGGAAGAATACTATAAACTCAAGATGTCTCCGAGGGGGCTAAGGGTGCATATCTTCCCCTCTTGGGAGGTTGAAACCACTGAGAAGGAACGTTGGGAGAAGGGGTTACACCAGTGCTCCAATATTCTGATCAACATGTTACTGGATCATGACAGAGGGCTATTGAGTCATGTCCGTGACCAGATTTAAAAGGCCGAAAATAATCTAAATAAATTTGATCAGGAAACACAGGTACTTCCATTCCAAGCTAAACTGAAGGACACTATTGACAGGTATGAAAAGGAGATCATCAGGGGCAAAAAGGATAAATTTGCCAGGGATAAAAAGGACTACGATAACCGCCATATATACAAATGGAATCACAGGGGCAATAGAAGACGTTTCCGTCATAGGCAAAACACGTCATACACCCAACCTGCCTCTAGTGAACCACCTTCATCTGACACAAGCGAACAAGAAACCTCACAAGACGAGAGCCATAGACCAACCAACAGGAAGAGGGACATCGGGACTGGTCACCGTCGTATAAGAGGGACAGGCCGGCACGTGGTAAAAAGGGAACCTCAGGTGATCTACAGATTATTAACCTTACTACCTATCAACTAAATGGTGTGGAGATTGATATCCTAAAAAGAGGGCTTTCCTTCTCCCCAATGAATCCCCTAGACAAATTTGAATTGACAAAAGACTTACCTTATATACTCGAGTATAAGCCTAGTTTTTCAGCACAAAAAAATGTGCTGAAAAGCCAAACTCGGCTTATACTCGAGTAAAAAATATATAGGTTTTACCAGGTTTTTGTGGTAAAATTAGGGGCCTCGGCTTATACTTGGGTCGGCTTATACTCGAGTATATACGGTATATCTTTTCTGTCGACAGCTAACATTTAAACTTCTTTATCATCAACCTTCACTGATGGATGCCCTCTCCGACAGCGATCGATGTGTACTCACGGACCTCTTGGAACTCCTGGACGAGAATGATGCGCCTTCAGGTAGGACACCATTCCCCATGAGGGTTCCCTCGTGGAACACTCCCAATTTTAAACTTTTCCCCGCCATTCAGATCTTTTTCGACCGGGTTGTCAATGAAATTAAAGGTCTAAAGTTGGACAGAAACTGTATGGAAAATCTGTCTAGACAGGAGCGATCAGCACTCAGGGGACTATGTAACAACAAGGAGTTTCTAATAATAGAGGCTGACAAAGGGGGCAATGTTGTTATTTGGCCTGTAGATCTATATGTCAAGGAAGCGAGACGCCAACTCTATAAGCTAGATTTTTATACAACATTGCCCTCTGATCCCACACAGGTGTTCAAGAATAAAATCGATCGTACCCTAATGGCAGCCCTCAACTTTGGAATCATCAATAAAAAAGAGCATACATTTTTGAAGGTAGATGTACCAAAAACCCCCACCTTCTATATGCTACCTAAAATCCCTAAGTCCCTCTGCGATCCCCCAGGTAGACCAATTGTGTCCGGGATAGGGGGTTTGACTGAAAAATTGTGCTCTTATATTGATTTTTATTCACAGCCTCTGGTTATGAAGCTACCAGCCTACGTACGCGACACGACGCATCTTATTCAACAAATTGAGCAACAGTCCATACCCCCTGATGCATTATTGGTCACACTGGACGTCGAGTCCCTTTACACCATCATCGGCCACCGGATGGGTCTTGAGATGGTAGGTTACTTCCTCGACAAAGAGGGTTCCCTGGATCGTAGACACGATTCTTTTATCATGGACCTTTTGTCCTTGATACTCTACCAAAATTACTTTACCTTTGATGGAGCGTTTTTTAAACAGATTTCTGGGACAGCCATGGGGGCACGGTGTGCTCCTTCATACGCCAACCTGTTTTTGGGTTGGTGGGAGTTGGCCACCTTCAAGACACATGTGGCGGGGTGGCACAGATACATCGATGATGCATTCATGATTTGGCAGGGAACTCTTGATGGCTGCATTGAGTTCATTGAACTCTTAAATACAAACCCTTGGAAGATTCTGCTGACCCATCACATTTCAGAGACCCATGTGGATTTCTTGGGTTTAAAAATATATAGAGAGGGAGCTCACCTGTCCACCACCCTATACAGAAAATCCACTGCTACTAACAGTTTACTCTCTTTCTCCAGCTTCCACCCGAAACACTTAAGAGAAAGTATTCCTGTTGGCCAGTTCCTACGTGTCAGACGCAACTGTAGCTACACCTGCGATTTCTGTACAGGGTGGTGGACAGGTGAGCTCCCTCTCTATATATTTTTAAACCCAA
>CM033642.1:117147628-117158896 GCA_019512145.1 Engystomops pustulosus | reverse complement strand
TTTACCCCTGAGGAAGCCTGTGTATTCAGGCGAAACGCGTGGGGATCACTGCCCCCAGTGCTCAGCATTGATCATGTCTACCTAGGTAATATACGGCTGTTATTATGCTACATTTTTATACAAAGTTCTGTATACCAAACTTGTGTAAGTTATTGTTGAATTTTTATGACTAGTTTTTGTATATATACAAGCCTGCCTTACCATGTCTTTGAACTTATGCTGTTAGACTGGGGACACTAGGATTTATATAGCACTCGAATGTGCTTTTTAAAATGTTTTTATTCTCTGTTTTGATGATTGAATAAAGCAATTGAATTTAACACATCTCCTCTTGACATCCGCTTTCCTTTCTTAAATTTAAATGTGATATTTTGGATGTTTCTAAATTTATTTATGACCCCAACCTTTTGCTCATAAATTGCCATCATCAATACTGCTAAAGACAAAAACAAACAGCAGTGGATCCAAAACGGAGATGACCACTAAATGGGATATTAGCATGTCCTCTGTGTTCTGTATCCACTACCTGGAGAGCAACCTGGTAGGCCACAGAGTGGCACAATGATGGTGTGGAGGTGGCAGCAACCTGGTAAGCCACAGAGTGGCACAATGAAACAGTGTGGAGGTGGCAGCAGCAGGAGCCCACAGAGTGTCACAATGACAGATTTTGAGGGTGGCGGACAATTACAGTCCCTGGTAAAGATGGTAGCTGGCAGATGGAGCAACTGGCAGCAGATGTGTGACATCAGGTGGGTGGCAGCATCAGAATAGTGGCTGAGGCAGGTAGTTAGAATCCAGACTAATTTTTCAACATTTGGGGGAGGCGTCATGGCTGATCTAATCTGATTAGGCATTGCTGTGTTTAAATCATGGCCGATCCATGCCTGATTCATCTTGACAAAGATCAGTTTCTCTACATTATGGGTAGACAAGCGGGTTCTCCTTGGGGTAGCGATGGCCCCCACCGCACTGAACACCTGCTCTGATGCCACACTACTGGCCAGGCAGGAAAGCTTCTCTACTGCAATCTCTGCAAGTTGCGACCACACATCAAGTTTGGCTGCCCAGAAGTCCAGGGGATCCTCTACCTGGGGTGGTAAAGTGCTTTCCAAGTAGGCCACCACCTGCTGGTGCAGGGTCTGCTCCATGTCCTGCTTCTGCTGCTGGTGGCAGCTACCCTCCTCACTAGGCAGGTGAAGGAAGTTGCTCATTAAGGACTCCAGACTTAAGCTGCTGCTAATGGAGCTGCTACTGCTCCTACCCCCCCCTTCCAATCTCCCCACAGCAGCAGTGGCAGTAGTAGGTGAGCAGTCACTGCCAGGAATCCCTCGGTCAGACCTGACAGAGGATGGACAATGGCGCACAACGGCAGTGGCCAACTGTGTTTTCAGTATTTCTCTATAGTACGCCATTTGTTGCTCCCTCTCAGCAGCTGGAAAAAAGTCACCCATTTTTGACTGGTAGCGAGGGTCCAAGAGGATGGAGAGCCAAAACTCATCTCTATGCCGGGTGTTGTCTATTCGGCTATCACTAGTTAGGCAAAGCAGCATGCTGCGGGCCATCTGCACAAGTGACTCTGTGGGACTCCCAGCCTCCATCTCCACTCTATACTGCCACGTTGCTTCTGGGTCATCTGCCTCATCTTCTACCTCCTCCGGATGCTCCTGCACATCTTCCCTTGTCACCTGAGTAGAAAAATCACTAATTTCACCAGACTCTGCTTGTGCTCATAGGAAAAGACACTTAGACCTTATATAGTAGAAAATAACTCTTTAGTTTAAATGTAGACATAAGGCATAGGTACATCACCATTATTCGGCTGGCATGCCGCAGTCCATTGTAGCAAGTCTGCTTGTGCTCCAATGTCCTCCTTCTCCAGGTCAGCCCCCACCGGACTCATGTGGCCATGAGATGTAGTCTCCACTTCTCCAGTGCCCTGACCAGACAGATTTTGCAGCATGAGTTCCAGGACATGAAGCAGTGGAATGACGTTATTCGTCCCGCAGTCCTGACACAATGTGGCCTCTTCAAAGGGCCTGAGCAAACGGCAGGTGTCACGCATGAGCTGCCAGTGGCTGACATCAAAGTTACACCGGGGAGTACTCCGGTCCGCTTGCATCATCAAAAAATCATTAATGGCTTTTCTCTGTTCATACAGACAGTCTAACATATGGAGTTCCAACAGGTGGAAATATCACATATCACGCTATGTTGGGGGAGGCCTTTTTGATGCTGCAACTTGAGGAGTGTGTGCTTGGCTTAGTAAGAATGGTTGAAGTGCATGCACAGTTTCCTGGCCATTTTTAGAATGTCACATTGATTTCTTGTTGCATGACGCGGAGCAGTTCCTCCCCTGTGTGACTCTGTTCACCCAGAACTGGGTGACACTGCTGTGCCCTGCACATGTGGTATAATGGAGCAGCACTTAGACTTGTGGAGGCTGAGGTAGTGGTGGAGAAGGAGGAGGACACTGGCGCAGGAGCAGCAGTTTGACAACATAGAGGAGAAAGCGGCATCTCTTGTTCAAGTTGTTGGTGTGGCTGGGCGGGAAGCACATTCACCCAGTGGGCCGTAAAGGACATGTACTTGCCCTGACCGTAGTTACAGCTTCACACGTCCGGGCTGCCGTGCTCCTTGGAAGAAACCAATAAGCTCAAGGACTGGCTGGATGCATACAGTTGGCTCTTTGTAATCTCCTCGCTCAATGACTGCTGGCGCCATGCGTAGGGAGGAGCAGGAGCATCTGGACCTGGTGATGATGTGAAAGGCAAACAGCTCCTTTCGGCAGAGGTGCGAGAGCCGTGACTGGCTGAAATGGCATGTGTGCCACTAGGTGCTGCTGCTGTTGCTGCGGTGGCAGGATGGACCTCCACATCTGTTGCACGTTTCTCCTAGGCCATTGGATGGTGACGCTGCATGTGTTGACGCAGGGCCGTGGTGCCAACGTTAGCTCCCTGGCCACGCTTCACTTTCTGCCCATAGATTCTACATATACACACTGTAGGACAGCGGCTGGAAAGATAATAGATGGCGTACATATTCCTTTCAGGTTACTTCCTTACCTGTTGCAAAGGGTTAATGCACTGACCAGAGACTGCACAGCCCTAATTACCAAGTGCAGCTGGGAGAAGGGGTTTTATCCCAGAGCTGCATCCGGGGCTGGAGCACTGTGTGAGAGACATTGCTCTGGAAGGCTTGCCAGCCGTGTGTCACTAGCCGCTGTGAGTACGCTGCTTTGCTAGAGAGGGACCTGCTGATGTACAAGTAGTGCTCAGACAACCCCGTTTTTGTTTCCCCGCTTTGTTTTATTTTACTTGCCTGTAAAGCTGCATTGTTTTGGCTGCCAATAAAAGCCGCAAGGAAACTGCATTTCTGCCGTCAAGCTTGTCTGTGTCTCTGGACTTTGTCACATTAAAACTGACCCCGCTACAACACGCTCGGCTCCTCTGCTGTCTTAACAAAAAACTGCGGAGGTGGTGATTTTACTGACAAGCTGACCCCCTGTACCACTGCTTACTTGGACCTCTGAAGCCGGATTTGTACCCCACGGCCGTTTGTCTCCTGTCCTCGCACTGCTGCCACCCTGCTGACTCACGGGCACAGTAGCGACTTGCTGCTTGACACGCAAACTGACTTTCTCCTCGCCTGACGATGATGAATCCCTTGCTACACCCGGCTCCCAAGTGCGATCGGCTACATCAGTGGTCCCCAAACTTTTTACATAGGGGGCCATTCACGGTCCCTCTCAGTACTTTGGAGGAACTAAAGATAAAAAAAAAAAATTAAGATATTCCTCTGTACACTGCACATATCTTATTTTTTTAGTGAAAATACAAAGAAGGAACACTATAATACAATATTTTAAGTAAAGAGCAAGTACTTACCAGCATCTGAGTGGAAAGTATGAGCCTGCTTTTGGTTTTTGCTGCTCCTCCACCATTATTTCCTATGCTGCCCCTCATAATTAATTATTTCTTATGCTGCCCCTCCACCATTAATTATTTCCTATGCTGCCCCTCATAATTAATTATTCCATATGCTGCCCCTCACCATTAATTATTTCCTATGCTGCCCCTCACCATTAATTATTTCATATGCTTCCCCACCACCATTAATTATTTCCTATGCTGCCCCTCCACCATGAATTTTTTCATATGCTGCCCCTCAAAATTAATTATTCCCTATGCTGCCCCTCCAACAATTAATTATTCCATATGCTACCCTCCACCATTAATTATTCCATATGCTGCCCCTCCACCATAAATTATACCATATGCTGCCCCTCCACTATTAATTATTCCATATGCTGGCCCTCTACCCTTAATTATTCCATATGCTGCTCCACCATTAATTATTCTATATGCTGCCCCCACCATTAATTATTTTTTATGCTGCCCCTCATAATTAATTATTTCCTATGCTGCCCCTCCACCATTAATTATTCCATATGCTGCCCCCACCATTAATTATTTCCTATGTTACCCCTCATAATTAATTATTCCATATGCTGCCTCTCATAATTATTTCCTATGCTGCCACTCCACCATTAATTATTCCATATGCTGCCCCTCACCATTAATTATTTCCTGAGCTGCCCCTCATAATTAATTATTCCATATGCTGCCCCTCGACCATTAATTATTCCATATGCTTCCGCCACCATTAATTATTTCTTATGCTGCCCCTCATAATTAATTTTTCCCTATGCTGCCCCTCCACAATTAATTATGCCCTATGCTGCTATTTCTTATATTAGGGCCCCCGGCAGCCACAATATTTTCACTGCTGGTTCTCGTGTTGGCTTTCTTCAGGCTGCTGCCGGACAGGACGGGGTGCGCGGCCGCATGATGACGTAATCACCCGGACGCACATTCAGGGTCAAGGAGCGATGTGGGCTGGGTTATCTTCTGGCCAAATCGCTACACCTGCAGTAATAGAGCTCGTCCGGCCGTTTCTGGCCGCATTGAGCACTATACAGTGACGGGCAGTAGTTTGGGGCCCTTGGGCTATATTGTCAATTTGCGTTTCCCTGTCACTGCTATTCTCCTCAACTGTGTCAGTATGCACAGCATGCCTACTGCACGAAGCAGCGGATATCTGCCCCACCTCTTCACTGCCAAGCAGCTGCTGACTTTCCTCAAACACTTCGTCCTCGCTGTATAGTGGCGCTGAGCCCAGACCACCTAGTAGCTCTCTGGCTGAGGGAAATGAACAGGACATAGGCTGGTTGAGTACAGGTGAGGGCCGCTGACCTGCTCCTGGGCCATGATAACTAATTGTTGTATCCGAAGAACCCACGGACTCTTGGCTGGGGTTGTCAGATGTTATATTTGAGGAATTGGGTGACCTAGTCAACTAATCAACAACCTTTGGGTTGTTGATGAACACACTACTGCTAGATGACACCGGTAGTTCTGGCCTCACAGAGTCACCCCCGCTGCGACATCCCCTAACTGTGCTGCGACCTGTGCCTGCCACCTTTCTGTCTGACATAGTGGTTAATCAACTACATGGATTTGACACATATTTCTTGCTCTCAACTTTAGCAACACAAAAGTATGGGAATTTGCGTTATACAGATGCTCCAAAATGCCCACCCTTGGAGAGGAGCAGAAATCACTTCAGCAGCTGTGTGGATATGAAACAGATTTCATCCTAGTGGCTTCAGTAACAAAAAGGAACTGCTATTTGGGGTATACAGATCCCCCTAAATGCACACCCTTGGAGTGTAGCAGAAATCGCTACAGCATAGTACGGTAATAGTAGCTAAATGCTACAGACAGCACATGCAGTGTGAAATGCAGATATTGCAAATGGCTGCCTGTTTTTATAGGGCTGTGTGACATCACATAAGCCTGCTGCTGATTGGCTTATAGGTCTGCAGATGTCATCGAGGGTGTTCCTTTCTCCTCCCTGGAGTTTTCTGCCCCATGTAACACGTTGTGCTCGCGGGCATTTAGCTAAAAAAGCGGGGGAAAAATTTGGATTCGTGATGAATCGAATTTTCTGTGAAATCCGCATCATATTCCACTTCGTTCGAATCGATTTGCCCATCTCTACTTATGATGCCAAGGCAATCAGTACTTGAGGAAAGTGAGATGGAAACAATGGCTGAAACTGTAATTTTTAGATTGCTTTACTGTTACCAAATAAGGCTTTCACTAGTGTCTACTGCTTTCCATAAGTGCATAGTACTTCATCTTTTAATTTTTTCTTAAAGGACACCTGTCAGGGCAATCTGGGATACTGAACCACCACCAGGTCCTTGGGGATTGATGATTTAGTGTCCTAAATCAATCTTTAGGTAGTACCTCTATGCCCATTTTTTAATAAAACTTACTTTGGTCTTTAACTTTTTTACTTACCTCAAACACTAAACTACAGGTCCATAAGGACTTGTGGGTAGTTTAGCATCCCAAATCACAGGTCCTCTTCAAGTAATTTCCAAAACTGCTACAGGCGGTCCCCTACTTAAGGACACCCGACTTACAGACAACCCATAGTTACAGACGGACCCCTCTGCCCACTGTGACCTCTGGTGAAGCTCCCTGGATGCTTTACTATAGTCCCAGGCTGCAATGATCAGCTGTAATGTGTCTGTAATGAAGCTTTATTGATAATTCTTGGTCCAATTACAGCAAAAATTTTGAAACTCCAATTGTCACTGGGGCAAAAGAAAAATTTTTGTCTAGAACTTCAATTATAAAATATACAGTTTCGACTTACATACAAATTCAACTTAAGAACAAACCTCCAGACCCTATCTTGTATGTAACCCGGGGACTGCCTGTATATACATTTCCTAGGAATTAGTCAGCATACTTACAAGGTGGATATATACAAAGTATGAAAGAATTTTAATTGATATATTCAAATACAAAGAACTTGGGAAACTTGGGATAAAGATTATGTTAATATCTTGTAGTTTTTGTTGAATACTACCTTTGATTGTAAAAGATCTTTCCTTGTCCGGCCACCAGGTGTCAACAATTTTTTTTTCCGCATTGACTCTTTCCAAGCTGGAGTGAACTTCATGGTGCATGGTATATATTCAAGTGAAATCAAATACTAGTGCATTTTACAAAGATAATTCATATTTAATTAATAGGTTGTAATGGTTTAGATCACATACATCACCTCCCTGTCAGTTTCATTTCATTTTGTCACAAATGTGCTGACAATAACACAATGAAAAGTGTGCATTAAACACACTGCTTTTCCCTGCAGGACCTAAAATGTCATCATTCAGCCACTCCCATAAGAATATTACTTCCTGGATGCTAAAGGACCTGTGATTATGTCTTGATCACGTGACCTGCAGGAGAAGGCAGTGTTTGGGTGGCAGAATATTGGGCTAACTGAATGATAGGGAGAGAACATAAGTGGGTTGGAAGAATATTACATGGCTGCTGATGTGTGGTGAGGGGGAAGCATGGTGGGGCTAACTGAATGATAGGGAGAGAACATAAGTGGGGCCCTCACTGATGGGTGAGAAAATGAGGGAGGCTCACTGATTGATGAGGGGGGCCATCGGGCTCAACTGAGTGAGTAGGAGGAGAACATGAGGCTAGGTAACTGAGTTAGGAGGGGGGGAACTTGAGGGGGCTCACTGAGTAAGGAAGGGGAGAACATGAGGGGGCTTATTGAGTGAGTAGGGAGAGGAAATGGGGGTATCTGAGTGAGGAGGAAAAGAGCATAAGGGGGCAAACTGAGTAAGGAGGGCGAGAACATGAGGGGCATAATTAAGTGAGGAGGGGGAAGAACAAGAGGCAAGGTAAATGAATGAAGTGTGGGAGAACATGAGGCGGAGTATCTGAGTGAGGAGGCAGAAGAACATGAGGCAAGGTAACTGAATGAGGAGGGAAGAGAACATGAGGGTGGTAACTGAAGAGGGGAAAAACGTGAAAGGGGTAACTGCTCTATTAAGTCCCTTCCATACACTGGTCCACTTTTGCCCTTATGCTGGTGTTATTATACACCAAATGACAGAACTAGAGGTGCACTCCTGGAATCATAATCATGTAAAGTATCCCTATGTCCCAATGCCAGATTTGCCCGACATTGTAACAAAATGTCGGACTCACCACTTTTTGCCACTCATAAAAAATAGGATGGAAAGTGATCAAAAGGTTCACATTCCCCAGAATGAAAAATATCAGCTTGTCCTGCAAAAAGTGACACCAAAAGTTTTGAATGTCAAAAAATGGTTATACTGCAAACCTTGTTTTAAAGGTATTAAAATATAACAAACATATACTATTATGTTAAATAACCAACCCAAAGAATAAAGGAGAGGTGTAATGATTATGGATGAAAAGAATGGCACACAGTCTCCAGGTTAAATTACAGAACTACAGAACTAATCATCTAGTTTAGGGGAAAGTAACCCCCGCCCCCCTTACTAGGCTTAGTTTCACCGGCTTATTTTAAGTGAAATATATACACATCTATTTTTAATGATGGGACTCAAAGAAGTTAAAATATGTGCTTCTTCAGGATCATTTTGATGTATCATTGAGGTTGTAAAAATAACTTTGAATAACTTCTGTAGGAAATCAAGTGCTATCCATAACACAAAATTATAATTTTCTTATCTATAATATAGATGAACATTTCCCTGTACTCAGGTTACAGATATTTTAATAAGAAAGGATTGCTTGTGATACAGGGAATATCCTCTACAAGGATATATATTTTTATATCTTACCAATTCACTTTAGGAAGCAACACATGGGAGTATGTCATTTGTATGTAACTTTTCACTGAATATTATCCCTACAGAAATTACTACAAGCCAGCCGTTTATTTCTCCATCACCAAAGCTACAAACTACTATCAGTGACTCAAAGAACAAATCAGAGAAAACTAAAAAGAACAAGACGATTGATGCCATGTATTCAGCTACAGTAGCCCAAAAAGATCAAGTTAAGGAGAGTTTGAGGTGGGATGGAGTTCTTGAAGATCCAGTAGCAGAAGAAGAGAGGATCCGCCAATATAAAATCAACAGACGTATACGCTATTTGTTAGCTGCCAAGAAACAGTCCATTTCTATACCTTCAGTTGGACTTGATGAATGATTACATGGAGATCAAAAGCAAGATCCTTTATAAAGGTGGGCAGTAGAAATGTGTCCTCTACAGAAGGTGCTGTACTATCACATATTTGCCATTGCTTAAAAATGTATTGAAAAACAATATGTAGTCTAGAAATGGGGTGAGAAGACTGTATAAAAGACCCGTGGAAGTATGGGGTGGAAAGTGACTGCTTGCCTTTTTACTGCTGAAATAGAAGCAGCGGACCTTCAGAGTATTCTTTCTTTTTTATCACTCTTTCCTTCATTTATTGGCTCCTGTAGTTTATTGGTATTCTTATAGCCCCCTTATCACAAAAAATGGTTTAACTTTTTTTTATTAAATTGCTAATCTCTACGTACATGTGGAGTCATATCACTTTTTTTTGCCTAATTCTATTCACTTTATTATATGTACTTCTTTCTCACCCTATTGATAGAATAGCTTATCCTATTTCCCCATAACCAAGTAAAGAAGACTATATAGTGCAATCTTTTTATATTTTACATATAGATCAATCATCTGAGAATTGTAACTACAGCCTGTTTTGAGATAATCTTGGACTTTTTCCGAAGTCTTGGATATTCCCTCCCTTCAGTTAATATAATGAAAAATCTCTCTACCAAATCTGGAATCAGAAGTCTTTATTAATTGATCCCTTTGGATCTAGGAGCAAACCTAGAATTTGACCTTGTTTTTTGTACTATCTTTGTACTCATCCTCCTATGGACATTTGACATGAAGGTCTTTTTGACAGATCTAAATATGAAATGCAAACTCTCTTCACTTCTTTACAAACATGAACCTCTAAATGAACTGGAATTGAGTCCTCAAATTTATGAGCTGATCGGCATATAGAGAATCCCTCAGATCTAACCTTGTTCACATTTCTTGTGGATATTAGTACTTTATGTATGACTTGATTGATATTTCTTTTCAGACATTGTTTAGTACCAATTTGTAATATTAATAATTTTTTTTGTCCCCTATGAGAGGCTGCTCTCCCTCCTTCCATTCCCATTGATATATTTATAACAGTTTGTCCATTCTGCCTGCTTGTGAGTTAACATTGTGCAACTTTGCGTCTTAGATATTATATCACAACATAGATTTTATACCTATATCTCATTGTGTACTGCTTCTCCTTGGTTATGCATCTTGTGGGCAGTGCGGATTATGTGGGCAATGCTGGCTTTTTATGATTGAGGCATGCACATAATGATTTGTGACGTCCGTTGATACTCGCGCATGCACTTTGTGTATTAGAGCAAGCAAGTATCATTCGGTGTGACTTCCGGCATCCTAGTGGCAAGCATAATCTTCTGCACATGTGTAAATCGGACTGAGTGGTGAGTGATTGTGAGTCGGTAGCGCCCATGTGGGATATTTATTGGGATTAGACACACAATAAATTACTAACCCCTGACAAAGTCACTGCATGTGACAAAATGCGTGAGGTACCTAGCCTCGTGCACAGGCTCAACC
Organism: Engystomops pustulosus; assembly: GCA_019512145.1. Lineage (NCBI taxonomy): Eukaryota > Metazoa > Chordata > Amphibia > Anura > Leptodactylidae > Engystomops > Engystomops pustulosus. The sequence continues at coordinate 117,148,340 of CM033642.1, read as the reverse complement.
CCCTCTGACATGATCGAGCACCAGACTCTTCGGGACTATTATAGACCTTGAGGTGGTAACAGTCATATCTATTCTTTTTGCATTACATATAAATGTCAATGCAGAGTCAAGTTGCCAAAGTAAATTCCACATATGAGTGAGGGAGTGATTGCCATTTTACAATTTGTGCACGTATTGGCTATATGTGGACACAATAATTTGGGTTGTGTTACACATGATTGGAAGTGTTCTCATGCACTATTTTTAATTGGTTTTTATATGTGTAAATCATGTCTGAATCTAATAAAATGTATTTTTTGCTTATAAACACATCTCTTGTTATAATTGTGGCCGTGACTTAGTGTGTTGGCTGAATTTGACCTTTTTTGGCTTTGTCTTAAGGATTAAAAGATAAAAAGCTATTTAAAAAAACATTTTTACAACCAAATGAAAATGATAGAAGTATCTAATAGGGATGCTATGATTTTCCTATTTTGCCTAGAACGGCTATATAACGCCTTTAAAGTTGGAAAAAGTTAAATAAACACTCTTTTTAAACACTCTTGTGTGACAGTTGTTTTGGGCAAACACTGTTTTGCCAAATCGTTTGGAAAATATTAAGTTTGTCTTTATACATTCATATATATTAAAAAGAAATCAAAATCAAGCATGATAATCCAGAGACACATACCGATAACAAGGATTCTTTAGTTTTTGTCCTGAATAGAGAGAG
>CM033642.1:117021679-117147513 GCA_019512145.1 Engystomops pustulosus | reverse complement strand
TTTGGTGACATGATACAACTGTAATAAATACCCTTGAGCAGCACTGTCTCTCTGTAAATTAACAATATTCCATGTATCTCGCACTCTATATAGCAAACTATAGCAAAGCCCTGGAAGAAGCCTGGCCTTGATTTCTTTCAGGTCAAGGGAGGTTGAATTGGGATATGGGGTGTTCCCATTTCAGCAAATAAATGTTATTTTTTATGTAATGAAAAGTTATACAATTTTCCAATATACCGTATATACTCGAGTATAAGCCGAGTTTTTCAGCACATAAAATGTGCTGAAAACCTCAAACTCGGCTTATACTCGAGTCAAAAAATAAATAACTCAAAACTCACCTTTCCGGTGGCCCCCACAGGTCTTCTGCGCGATCCTCCCGGCAGCGGCGGCAGCTCCGTGCGACGTCACATGGTATTGTGTGTGCCGGGAGCCGGCACACATTCTTGATGTCAGCGGTCATCAGAACTTGATGTCTGGTGACGTCAGAGCTGTGCGCCGCACGGAGCTGCCGCCACTGCTGCTGCCGGGCGGATCGCACAGAAGACCTGAGCGGGCCGCCGGAAAGGTGAGTTTTCATTTATTTATTTTTTTAATCAACTAACTGTACCAAGGGCAACGGGGGAGCGGGCCGACGAGACGGACGGGGGGAGCCGCTGCCCGACGAGACGGACGGGGGAGCCGCTGCCCGACGAGACGGACGGGGGGAGCCGCTGCCCGACGAGAAGGACATGGGAGCCGCTGCCTGGGGAGATGGACGGGGGAGCCGCTGCCCAGCGAGACGGAAGGGGGAGCCGCTGCCCGACGAGACCGATGGGGGAGGCGCTATATACTGTCATGGGGGTAATCAAACAGCGATAAGGGCAAATGGAACAGTGTAATGGCAAGGGACGTAATAGAGCAGTTACCCCTGTTCACGTTCTTCCTCCCCCCCCTCCTCAGTTACCACCCTCATTTTCTCCTAGTTGCCCCCCCCCCCCGCCTCAGGTCTAGTTACCGTGCCCTCATGTTCTCTGCCTCCTCACTTCAGATACTCCCCGCCTCATGTTCTCCCCACTTCATTCATTTAAAAAAACCCTTGCCTCATGTTCTTCCCCTCCTCCTTTAATTTGCCCCTCATGTTCTCGCCCTCCTACTCATTTGCCCCCTTATGCTCTTTTTCCTCCTCACCAAGATCCCCCATTTCCTCTCCCTATCACTTCAAATAAGCCCCCTCTGTCTGCCCTCCTTAACTCATGAGGCCCCCTCAGTTCTCCCCCTCACTAACTCAGTTACCTAGCCTCATGTTTTTTTCTCCTCCTCGCACTCAGTTGAGCCAATGTGCCCCCTCATCAATCAGTGAGCCTCCCTCATTTTCTGCACCGCATCAGTGGACCCCACTATGTTCTCTCCCTATCTTCAGTTGCCCAACCATGCTTCCCCCTCACCACACTCACAGCCATGAAATTCTTCCACCCACTTATGTTCTCTCCCTATCATTCAGTTAGCCCCCCCATGCGTCCTGACCTCACAGCACGTCAGCAGTTACTAGTACGATCTGCCACAAAAACACTGCCTTCCCTTGCAGTTTTTCACGTTATCAAGACATAATCACATGTTCTTATCATCCCGAATGTAATAGTCTTATGGGATGTGGGCGATGATTAATTTTATGTCCTGCAGAGGAAAAGGCAGTGTGTTGTAAATGCACACTTTTCATTGTGTTCTTGTCACACATGTTGGGACTCAAATGAAAATGAAACTGACAGGGAGGATGTATGGTTACATCAACCCTTACAAACTATTAATTAAGATTAATTATCTGTGTAAAAGGGCACAGTAATTATGAGTCACTTGACTAGAGTACCATGCACCATGAAGTCACTCCACTTGAAAGTCAAAGCGGAAAAAAAAATGTGACAACCTGGTGCCGACAAGAAGATCTTTACAATCAGTAGTTTTCCACAAAAACTACAAGATATTACAGAATCTTTGCCCAGATTCCCAAGTTCTTTGTATTTGAACAATGATCAATTAAAATTCTTTCACACTTTGTATATATCCACCTTAGTAAGTATTCTGACTAATTCCTAGGAAATGCCTATAGCATATGGAATTACTATGAAAGAGGACCTGTAATTTTGTGTGCTAACTACCCAAGTCGATTGGGAACGTATGTTTGGTTGAGTAAGAAAAAAGTTAAAGACCCAAGTACTTTTATTAAAAAATTGGGCATAGAGGTACTACCTAAGGTGTGTTTAGGGACTAAATCTCAATCCCAGTGCCCTGTTTTGGTTATATCCCAAATTGCCCTGACAGGTGTCCTTTAAGACAAAAATTCAACTTATAAATCGTTGTTGTTTTTTTGGGGGGGTTGGGTTTGTTTTGGGGGGGGGGGGGTGAGGGGTGTTTTTTTTTTCTATGCCCTTATTGAAAGCCTCCTCTCACAACCCCCCGAGAGATGTAGAAGAGAGATTCTTTCCAAAGTGCATAGTAATTCATATGTAATTGGTTTTAAGGACCCGGTCAGGGCAGTTGGGATATAACGAAACCAACAACAGTCCTTGGAGGGTGTATTTGAGTGTCTAATCACCTTTAGGTAGTACCTCATGCCATTTGTGTAATAAACACTTACTTTGGTACTTTAACTTTGGTGACTTACCTCAAACACTAACTACAGGTCCATAGGACTTTGTGGGTATCTTAGCAACACAAAGTACAGGTCCCTTCAAGTATTCCATAACTGCTATGCATGCCTTCCTAGGAATTAGGTCAAACAGCACTACTACAGGTGGATATATCAAAAGTTTGAAAAATTTTAATGATAATCTTTTCAAATACACAGAACTCTGGGAACTTGGGATAAGATATGTTAATATCTTGTAGTTTTGTGAATACTACCTTTGATTGTAAAGTTCTTTCCTTGTTCCGCCACCAGGTGTCAACAATTTTTTTTTCCGCGTACCTTTCCAAGCTGGATTGAACTTCATGTGTCCATGGTATCATTCAAGTGAATCAAATACAGGCATTACAAGATGCTAATTTAATAATTTGTATGGTGTAGGATTAATCAATCACCTACCTGTCAGTTCATCATTTCATTTGTGCACACATTCTGACAATAACACAATGGCAGTGTGTGCATTAAACACACGCTTTGTCCCTCAGTGACCTAAAATGTCATCATTCAGCCATCCCATAAGAATATTACTTCCGATGCTAAAAACCTGTATATTTCTTGATCACGTGACCTGCAGGGAAGCAGTGTTTGGTGGCAGAATATACTAACTGCTGATGCTGTGAGCGGTGCGCATGGGTGGGCTAACTGAATGATAGGGAGAGAACATAAGTGGTGTGTGGAAGAATATTACATGGCTGCTGATGTTGTGTGAGGGGACGCAGGGTGGGCTAACTGAATGATAGGAGCAAGAACATAATGGGGTCCCTCACGATGGTGAGAAATGAGGGAGGTCACTGATTATGAGGGAGGCCATCGGGCCAACTGAGTGAGTAGGAGGAGACACATGAGGCTGTAACGGTTAGGGGGGGAAACTTGGAGGGTCACGCTGAGTAGGAGGGGGAGAACATGAGGGGCTATTGAGTGGTAGGAGGAAATGGGGGTATCTGAGTGAGGAGGAAAAGAGCATAGGGGCAAACTGATTAAGGAGGGCGAGAACATGAGGGGCTAATTAAGTGAGGAGGGGGAAGAACAGAGGCAAGGTAAAATGAAGTGTGGGAGAACATGAGCGAGTATCTGAGTGAGGAGGCAGAAGAACATGAGGCAAGGTAACGGAATGAGAGGGAAGAGACATGAGGGTGTACTAAGAGGGGAAAACGTGAAAGGGTAACTGCTCTATAAGTCCCTTCCATACACTGTCCACTTTTGCCCTTATGCTGGTGTTATTAACACCAAGACAGAACGAGAGTGCACTCCTGGAATCATAATCATGTAAAGTATCCATGTCCCAATGTGCCAAGATTTGCCCGACATTGTAACAAGGCGGACTCACCACTTTTGCCACCATAAAAATAGGATGGAAAGTAATCAAAAGGTTCACATTCCCAGAATGAAAAATCGTCAGCTGTCCTGCAAAAAAGTGACACCAAAAGTTTTGAATGTCAAAATGGTTTACTGCAAACTTTGTTTTAAAGGATTAAATAAAAAACATATAATGTTAAATAACCCCCAAAGAATAAAGGAGAGGTGTAATGATTATGGATGAAAAATGGCACACAGTCTCCAGGTTAAATTACAGACTACAGAACTAATCATCTAGTGTGAGGATACCCCCGCCCCCTTACTAGCTTAGTTTCACCGGCTTATTTAGTGAAATTAACACATCATTTTTAAGATGGGACTCAAGAAGTTAAAATATGTGCTTCTTCAGGATAATTTTGATGTCACTTGAGGTTGTAAAAATAACTTTGAATAACTTCTGTAGGAAATCAAGTGCTATCCAAACACAAAATTATATTCTTATCTTATATAGATGAACAGTTCCCTACCAGGTACAGATTATAAGGATTGCTTGTGATACAGGAAATCCTCTACAGGATATATATTTTATCTTACCAATTCACTTAAGGAAGCACATGAATGTCATTTGTATGTAACTTTTCACTGAATATTATCCCTACAGAATTACTACAAGCCAGCCGTTTATTCTCCATCACCAAAGCTACAAACTCTTCAGACTCAAAGAACAAATCAGAGAAAACAAAAAAGAACAGACGATTGATGCCAGTGTTCAGCAACAGTAGCCCAAAAGATCAAGTTAAGGAGATTGAGGTGGGATGGAGCTGTAAGATCCAGTAGCAGAAGAAGAGAGGATCCGCCAATAACAATCAACAGACGTATACGCTATTTTTAGCTGCCCAAACAGTCCATTCTTACCTTCAGTTGGACTTGATGAATGATTAAGGGAGATCAAAGCGATCCTTTATAGGTGGGCATAGAAATTGTCCTCTACAGAAGGTGCTGTACTATCACATATTTGCCATTGCTTAAAATGTATTGAAAAACATATGTAGTCTAGAAATGGTGAGAAGACTGTATAAAAGACCCCTGGAAGTATGGGTGGAAAGTGACTGCTTGCCTTTTTACTGCTGAAATAGAAGCAGCGGACCTTCAGAGTATTCTTTCTTTTTTATCACTTTTTCCTTCATTTATTTGGCTCCTGTAGTTTATTGGTATTCTTATAGCCACCCTTATCACAAAAAATGGTTTAACTTTTTTTATTAAATTGCAAATCTCTACGTACAGTGGAGTCATATCACTTTTTTTGCCTAATCCTATTCACTTTATAATGTACTCTTTCTCACCACTATGATAGAATAGCTTATCCTATTTCCCCAAACCAAGTAAGAAGACTATATTGTGCAATCTTTTTTATATTTTACACTATAGATCAATCATCGGAGAATGGTAAACACAACCTGTTTTGAGATAATCTTGGACTTTTTCCGAAGTCTGGATTTCCCTCCCTTCAGTTAATATAATGAAAATCTCTCTACCAAATCTGGAATCATAGTCTTTAATTGATCCCTTTGGATCTAGGACAACCTAGAATTTGACCTTGTTTTTTTGTACTATCTTTGTACTCATCCTCCTATGACATTTGACATGAAGGTCTTTTTTGACAGATCTAAAATATAATGCAAAACTCTCTTCCACTCCTTCTTTACAAAACATAACCTCTAAGAACTGGATTGAGTCCTCAATTTATGAGCTGATCGGCATAAGAGAATCCCTCGAATCTAACCTTGTTCACATTTCTGTGGATATTAGTACTTTATGTAGTGACTTGATTGAGATTCTTTTTAGACATTGTTTAAATGTTATCATTTTGATATTTGTTATTGCGTCTGTGTGGGGCAGTGCGGATTATTGGGCAATGCTGGCTTTTTATGATGAGGCATGCACAATAATTATTTGTGACGTCCGTTGATACTCCCGCATGCCTTTGTGTATTAGACAAGCGAAGTATCATTCGGTGTGACTTCCACATCCTAGTGGCAAGCATAATCTCTTCACTATGTAAATCGGACTGAGTGGTGATTGATTGTGAGTCGGTAGCGCCATGTGGGATATTTATTGGGATTAGACACACAATATCTAACCCCCTGACAAGTCACTTGCTTGACAAAATGCGGTGAGTTACCTAGCCTCGTGCACAGGCTCAACCCCCTCTGACTGATCAGCACCAGACTCTCGGACTATTCAGACCTGAGGTGTAACAGTCATATCTATTCTTTTTGCATACTTATGCAATGCAGTCAGTTGCCAAGTAAATTCCACATAGAGTGAGGAGAGGGATTGCCATTTACAATTTGTGCACGTTGGCAAATGTGGACCACATTAATTGGGTGTTGTGTTACACATGATTGGAAGTGTTTCTCATGCACTATTTTTAATGGGTTTTATATGTGTAAATCATGTCTGAATCTAATTAAAGTATTTTTTTTGCTTATAAACGCTATAATTGTGGCCGTGACTTAGTGTGTTGGCTGAATGGACCTTGGCTTTGTCTTAAGGATTAAAAGATAAAAGCTATTTAAAAAAACATTTTTACAACCAAATGAAAATGATAGAAGTATCTAGGGATGCTAGGATTTTCCTATTTTGCCTAGAACGGCATATAACGCCTTTAAAGTTGGAAAAGTAATAAAAACACTCTTAAAACACTCTGTGTGACAGTTGTTTTGGGCAAGACAGGGTTTTGAACTTGTTGGAAAATATTAGTTTCTTTATACATCATATATATAAAAAGAAATCAAATCAAGCATGATAATCCAGGGACACATACGATCACAAGGATTCTTTAGTTTTTGTCCTGAATAAGAGAGTGTGTGTGTGTGTATAAATTTTGAAATATCTTTGAATTGTGGGATTCTAGCTCAGAAATCATTATACATTAAAGTTACATTATGCAATTAATTTATTGTATTGTCATTGGTTATGGTATAACATGCTTGTAAAAACAAATGTTGTCCTGTTTGACACAAGAAAGGTCAACATCGGCAAAAATATTTATGTGCATCTACTTTCCTCATGTCTAATGACATGCTAAAACATGCATATATGTATATATATATATATATATATATTATCCGCGGTTATAAGCCGAGTTTCTTAGCACATAAAATGTGCTGAAAAACTCAAACTCGGCTTATACTCGAGTCAAAAAATAAATAACTCAAAACTCACCTTTCCGGTGGCCCCCGCAGGTCTTCTGCGCGATCCCTCCGGCAGCGGCTGCAGCTCCGTGCGACGTCACATGGTATTGTGTGTGCCGGCAGCGGTCGTCAGAGCTTGATGTCTGGTGACGTCAGCGCTGTGCGCCGCCCGGAGCTGCCGCCACTGCTGCTGCCGGGCGGATCGCACAGAAGACCTGAGCGGGCCGTCGAAAAGGTGGAGCGGGGGAGCCGCTGCCCGACAAGATGGATGGGGGAGCCGCTGCCCGACGAGATGGACGGGGGAGCTGCTGCCCGACGAGACGGACGGGGCAGTCGTTGCCCGATGAGACGGACGGGGGAGCCGCTGCCCGGCGAGACGGACGGGGGAGCCGCTACCCGGCGAGATGGACGGGGGAGCCGCTGCCCGACGAGACCGACGGGGGAGCCCCTACTGGGGCAGAGGGCTGGCAGGCTGTATACTGGGGCAGGGGGCTGGCGGGCTGTACACTGGGGCAGGGGGCTGGCAGGCTGTACACTGGGGCAGGGGGCTGGCGGGCTGTACACTGGGGCAGGGGGCTGGCGGGCTGTACACTGGGGCAGGGGGCTGGCGGGCTGTACACTGGGACAGGGGGCTGGCGGGCTGTATACTGGGGAGGCTGTGACCAATGCATTTTCTACCCTCGGCTTATACTCGAGTCAATAGGTTTTCCCATTTTTTGTGGTAAAATTAGGGGCCTCGGCTTATACTCGGGTCGGCTTATACTCGAGTATATACGGTATGTTGATTATTTAGAAGTAACTAAGGCTATGCTACTAACTGCATTGTGCCTTCTGTTTAGAACGGAACCACAACTATGTGATAGATCAGTCAAAAGGAGCGCATTGACTATAATAGGTTTGACAGGTTCATTAAGGTTTCCATCATTTTACCAGAATCTGCAAAACAGATGTGAACTAAAACATATGAATAAGCTAATACCCTTTTAAATAGGGAATATGCAATATATGTTGTTTTTATGTGCCAATGTAGCTTGTTGTTTTCTGTGTCTTGGAATAAAAGATTGAGCTGATTTCCGCTATAACCCTCAGGCCTACTCATGTTACATCCTGCCATCAATCCTTGTGTCCAGAACAATTTCCCAAGAATCTGAACATTGACAATTCAAGACTTAGTGGATTAGAAAAGGACAAATTGCCTGCACAGTCTACATATTTTTTTCACTTAGTGTTTCATTCATAAAAGATGCCAAGTGTATTAATAGACGTGTTTATTGAAAGCCTGGCCAGATAGTACATCTAACAACATGGTCATTCCTGAGAATTCATATAATTTGTGTCCTGGACAGGCACACTGCTAAAACAGTTAGGCAACTTGTACAGAATCTTACTGTTCATTCCTCCTCAGGGTCTTCTTGAGTAAATACTGTATCAGACCTGAACGTGCTCATTGGGAAAAGAAAGAAAAAAGACACAAAGAGAATGCAAAAATCTGTTTAAAATATAATTCTGGTTTTCTCATTAAATTGCCTACTACTGAGCTACAAATGGCATTACACTTTGTTACACATTTTTACACATGTACACAGGAAATAAAATGTGGGCTTGCACTTCCAGATAGAACTGATGGAATGTCTATTTGTCCAGTTCACAATAGCGCTGGAGATGGAATTTACTCTAACTACTATCTTGTCAGCATCTTACTTCTGCTTGGATGGGAACTTAAAGTAAGCACAAGGACACTGCACTTACTAGTGTTATTATACACATGAGCAGGGACATGATGAGGCTTGTACATGTTCTTCCACTGCTAACTTGAGAATGTAATATGCTTTTGCCTGGCAGTGTTTAGATAACATACCTACATGTGTTAAGTTCCATATACTGCATGCAAAACTGAAGAAGTTACCATGTACAGGCACTGTATTTAATTTGTATTTTACAAATTAAAAATATACACTAAAACATATTTATTTTATTTCATTATTTGTTGTTATTTCATATTTGCTTATGTTTATATGACTTTCTTTGCCTGATTATGATGACAGACACCTTGCCTGTGTTGCATTGTTCAGAGTGCCAGTTTCAGAGGTTTTTGTTATAACAGCCTCGTGAGCATGAGAAAACACCTTGACTTGTGTGCATGAGTGGAGGTCACTGTACATGGAGGATAAGCTGAATTGCTTTCAATAGTTATTTGTAATGGTGTATATAATGAATAAATCAGAACCAAAAGTCCATTCTATACACAATGCATTCAATAAACCTATGCAATGCAAGGCACTTATACTTACTGAGAAGCACAGTCCAAAATACTCCTTAAGAGTAGAATCATTACATAAATGAAGTATAAGTGGACCCCCATTATTTAACTTTTAGTACTAAAGGGGTATTCCAGCATGAAGCTTATAGGTCATAAACACTAAAGGACATCTACTATCAATTTGACTGATGGTAGACTAGTAGGACTCACATGCTCTCTCACTTTCACAAGTATTGCAACTGTTCTTATTATGTGCAGGAATGGCATGATTTTGAAGAATATTTTTTTAAATATGCTAATTAGTCTGAGGTGCTTAATCTTGCATAATTTAAGCGCCTCTTGGCCCTGACATGAAATAATCTTTTCCCAGAAGTTGTAAGTTAATAGGTATTGTTAATGGCAGCTTGCATCATAAATATTAGTGGATGGAGTAAGGTTGAACCATGCTTAAATTGTGAAACTCAGAGTATAGTGTGGGCCCCTGGGCTTAAGTGCCAGTTGCAATTATGACCATTGCAACCTATAGTTAGTTACACCACTGATATGCAGAGGGCATGTGGATAATACATGTGTCTTGTTCTGGCTCAGGATTTGAAGTTCTATAATATAACTTTAAGATTGACTGATGAATAGCACATGCTGTTCACTTTAAGAGAACTTGTCACCAAGTACAAAATGTTGAATGACATGTAATCTTTTATTACCTCTGTGTTCTGATAAATACGGTGCTTGTTTTTTATGGGAGTTAGGTCATACTAGCCAAGAGGACAGTAATATTTTGTACAGTTATTTAACTTCATGAGTAATACAGAACAGCCACTGTACATGGACCTTCAACTGCTCTTGCTCTGTTTTGTGTACTGATTCCAGCTCCAGTGGCAGCCATGATTAGTTTATTTGGGTTGGTTTCAGGTGTTAGATCCTTTGATTTGCTATTGATGACCATTTCTATGGGTAAATCTTCAAACTAAAAAGACTGGAAAACTCCTCTCGAGACCACTCCTCTTGGGACCATGTATTTAGTTTTCAGTACAAATTCTGACATCAGACAAAGGATGTGTCATTGTAATTAAGGGTTTTTATACATAGAGGAAAATTTAGCTATCTGCCTATGCCACAATTCTGGAGTAATCTGCTCCTCAAATGGTTTGCGCCACATTTATTAACGGTTTATCAACAGTTTCAGATTATTTTAGAAAAGGGGGCACAGCCTATTCATTTCATCACAAAATTCAGCCTGCACGGCAAAAAATGGATATGTTGGAAAATTCATTAATAATCTAGACCAACTAACAGCTAGACTAAAGTAGACTCCACAGTCGTAAACTACTGCAGATACCAGGATGATTTTTTTGGGTGCAGAATACAACTGCGTTGTCTAACACTTTACTGGTTTCTTTCATAAATTCTCCCAATAGAGCTTATCTAAGTAGTTACTAGCAAAATATTTAAGTAGAGCAACTTCATGGCATATTTTATATCAGAATCGCCGCCACATCCTGCACAAAACAAATCCACAAACTTAGGCTGGGTTCACATGTCGTTTTTGGTGTAGGCTGAGCGTACCTATTGACATATACTGGCAAACGGAGGCACTGTTGTTGCTTTTGAATGCTCAGTATATAACACAAGCTACAAATCGTTTCTCCGTCTTGCTCCCGACATATAAGAAAAGTATTACTTCCCTTCTCCAGCCTTGCTGAGTACCGTATTTTTTTGGACTATAAGACGCACTTTTTAGCAAGAAAAAATCTTGCTAAAAAGTGCCTGCGTCTTATAGACCGAAGGTCATGAAGATCCAGCACTGCCAGACCCTCCTGACTACAATGAAAATGGGATGATGCCCTGAAATAGCACTTCATCCGATCTCGTAGAGAGGAAAGCGTCGGCAGGACCTACAGGCCCTGTGGTGATGTCAGATTGTCAGAAGCATGTGACTGATCACATACTTCTTACATCACCACAGGTCTGATGCTGCCGAGAATGGGGACGTACTTTGCTGGGACAGGGTAAGAAGAGAAGGGGAGGGGGGAAGGGTTCTGTATGTGTGTAGTACTTCCTATTGGGTTCCTTATATGTGTATAGTAGAGCTGTATATGTATTCATGTGTAGAGTACTTCCCAGTGTGTTCCTTATATGTGTATAATAGAGCTGTTTGTGTATTCATGTGTGTAGTAATTCCCAGAGTGTTCCTTATATGTGTATAGTAGAGCTGTGTATGTATTCATATGTATAATAACGCCTGGTCAGTGTGTGTGTATGATTCAGTGCCCACTGTGTATAGTAGTGCACAGTGTATGCAGCAGTGTGTTCCTATTTCTGTTTATGTGTGTGTATAGGTGATCTGTGTGTGTAAATGTATGGATGTAGCAGAGGGCTGTGTGCTATGCTTTTGTGCGAACACCAGGGATATTTTAAGTGGTTTAAATCTGGGGTGCATCTTATAGTAAGGAGCGTCTTATAGTCCGAAAAAATACGGGTAGATATGTCGCTCAGCAGGAGGAATGATGCCATATAAGGACATTGACATCACTGGGGAAACACCTAGTACATCGGCATTAGCCAATCACTTGCTGCCCATGTTCACTCCTCATCCTCGCCTCCCGCATCAAGAGGGGAAGAGGAGTCACCAGGCTACGTATCCCATTGTACAAGCAAACATTGGTACAAATCTCTGCCATAAGTTGTAAGGAATCATGGGTAATCCACTTGACACGTCCTTACAATGTATGGCAAAAACAATGTGTAAATCCAGCCTTACTGACAAGTGAGGTCTAGTGGGTCTAAAATATCTGTTATAAATTGAGATCCTATACTAACATTACTTACCTGTTATTAAATTTACAAATGTGTTTCATCTATAAAAATAAAACACTGCAATATAATAGCCTTCAGCATGTTTTTTTGCAAAGGGATTTCTTTTGGAGTTGTGTGACTGTGATGCTAGACATGAGAGTACCAGAATCATTTGCTTTACATGTTTTGGCTTGTGTCATGGATATTGCATACCCAGCTTATTGAAACTGACAGACATTTATCACAGTAACCCATCAGTTTTTAAATTTCCCCAATTTAGATCATTCTTAGGTTTGTTTGTTTTTTGCAGCTAGCAGAAATGTTAAAAAATACATGTCACTGATATTCATTGAAAAAAAATTACTAAAAACGTAACTGCATGTCTTAAAAAGCTATGTAAAGTTTTACAGGCATGGTCTGATAAATCTCTGGGTCTTGTCACTAGAGGGCATTACAGTGCTGCAAAGACTCACAGGAGCTTATTTCATCTAGCATACCCCTTGTTGAGAGATCACGACAGCAAGACATTTGTCTAAAATGCAATGGAAGATATTGTGCCCAGTTTAGAGTTTGGGCAGATTCACACAGGTGTGTCCATGGCTTGTCCTTTGACAACAGATCTGTTTTACATCAGTTTTTTTTCTCATGCCTGTTATGACAGTTTGCGCAGTTGTAAATAAATGTGCCCCATAGACATTTATGTCTGGCCCGCACAACCCAGACGTATTGAAAGATTGGGACACCCCTGGTCAATAATAGCCTTTGTTAGGGGCATCAATTTGCTGGGTGATCCGCCACCAATCCAGCAATATGTCCGTATTGCCAGGCCACCTTGAACGCCAATGGAATGGAATGGAAACATCGGGTCCGCTCATCTCTTATTATCATGGTACAATGGTAGAGTGAACGCAAGTGAGAATTTTCATGCAGGACAATGCCCCCTGCCATGGGTTAAGCAGTTCCTTGAAACAAAAACATTGAAACAATGAAATAGCCGAGCCAGACTCCTGATCGAAACCCAATAGCAAAACTCTTAAAAATCATAGAACTGTGGAAGAGACTAGAAGAAGAAAGAATGAAAGTCACACCAGAGCAGTGTGAGAGACTGTTGATGTCCTGTGGCTGCAGATGTGCTGAATTCATTCAGAGCAAAAAGGCTTGTGCCCTTCCTACTTAGTGACTGTTGTAACCTTCAGAAAATGTAATTATAATCTTTCTTAGTGCTAAAGTCATTGCTGTTCTCATGATCATCATGTTTTTTTGTAAAATAAAGGTTTTATGTTGATATACTTTGGTTATTTTGTAAAACAATATGCTAGTGGCCTGGTGTACTAATTACAAAAAACCCTTCAAATGTCAATCAATGTAGAATACATTATTTTTGAAAAAAATCAAGTGATTATACATTGTTCTCCAGATTAGTCAAACCAGCTGTCAGTCATCAGGCTACAATGGGATTGTTTCAAGTGCCCAGGGGAGAAGAGAGATAAAAAGATTCAAAGTGGGCAAGGCTACTGGTCCAGATGGATCGTTGTGGTATCATTGCACATATGTTCAACATGAGCCTGAAGTTAGGCAGGGTCCCACAACTGGAAAACATCTTGTGTGGTACCAGTTCCAAAAACACTTCACCCATCAGACCTCAACAGCTACTGACCGGTGGCATTAACATCCCATTGGATGAATCCCATTGTGTCTTGCACATCTCCACCCTCTAGTGAGCTCATCTATGGACACCCTACAGTTTGCTTATCGGCCAGGCATTAGTGTAGATAATGCCATCATCGACCTTCTACATTGATCTCTTTCTCTCCTGGAGAAACTGGGGAAAACTGAGAATAATGTTCTTTGATTTCTCCAGCTTTCAATACTATACAGCCAGGGCTACTAAGAGAGAAACTGGATCTGGCTGGAGTGGACCACCACCTCTCTAGTTGGATCCTAGACTACCTCACAAGCCGACCTCAGTATATGAGAGCCCAAGACTGTGTGTCAGACACTGTCATTAGTAGCGCCGGTGCACCTCAACGAACAGTTCTGGCTCCCTCTTCACATTGTACACAGCAGACTTCAGGTACAATTCAACTAGCTGCTACCTCCAGAAGTGTTCTAATGACTAGGCATTAGAGGTGAGAACGACAGCAAAAACCACCTTGATCCGGGAATTTGTGAATTGCTGTCAGCAAAACCATTTTAGGATTAATGCTGGGAAGACCAAGGAGATGGTGGTGGACTTCCATAAGTACAGTCCTCCTTCACAACCAGTGGTCATCCATGGCATGGACATTGAGCCAGTGAAGTCCTATGTGTCCTCCTCAACAATAAACTGGAGTGGGCAGAGAACATAAATGCACTTCACAGGAAGGGTCAGAGCAGGCTATACGTGCTGAGGAGCTAAGGGCATTTGGACTGCAGGGGGCACTTCTTAAGAGCTTCTTCAACTCTGTAGTGGCATCAGCCATCTAATTTGGTTTAGTCTGTTGGGGAAGCAGAATATCAGGTAAGGAGAGCAGCACCCTGGACAAACCGATTAGGAAAGCCAGCTCTGTCCTGGGGGGTCCTCTTGACACAATGCAGGTGGTAGCTGAGAGGCGGATACTGTGTAAGTTGAAATCTATTCTGGAGATCACATCACATGTATGAGACTGTGATAGCATTGGGGAGGACCTAAAGTGACCGACTGCTTCACCCAAAGTGTGAAAGGGAGCGTTATACCGTAAGAAGTAATTCCTGCTTGCTGTGGTCAGACTCTTCACCGAACAAGGCCCAAACAGAAGTAAGTTGTGCTCACCACATAACCAGTCTCTACAGGTCCCATCCACAGACTGAATATCAAACTGCTGATCATTGCTTGTCGTCTTTTTTTTTTTTGTTAATTTATCCCTAACATAATTGTTCTGTATTTACTGTTTGTAGTGTACTCAGTACACAGCTGCTGAAAACCTGTGAATCTCCCCACTGTGGGACTAATAAAGGATTATTTTAATTTACTTGTGTATAATCCGAGGTTTTCAGCACCAAAAATGTGCTGATAATCCCAACTAGGCTTATACATGAGTGTATAAAAAAAATAAACCTACCTTCCAATGCTCCCCAATGATCCATGTTACTCCTCTTCCTTCTCCCCTTCACGTGGAACAGAGAGGGCAGTGCGCATGGACACGTATCTGCCCGCTTTGTTCTACGGTTACGGGAGAAGGAAGAGGAGTAGGTTTATTTTTTTATACAATAAGGGGCTGCGGGGAATTTCATTACGGTAGAGGTTGCAGCATGGGACATAGCATTACTGAGAGAGGCTACTGCATCGGGCATTACATTACTGAGGGAGTCTGTGACCAATGTATTTTCCACCCTAGGCTTATACTTGAGTCAATAAGTTTTCCTATTTGTGGTAAAATTAAGTGCCTCGGATTATACTCTGGTCATCTTATACTGGAGTATATACGGTATATATAGTCTAATGTATATATATATTTATATTGTGCGCATTAGTTTGGTAGCAGCAGCTAAAAAAAAGTCTGAAATGCAGTCAAAGACAGTGACACAGAGGTTTTGGTTAATAAACAGGGCTTTGTCTGTTTTTTATTGCAGGGAAAAACAAAAATAAAACATAAAACCTTATAGTTCAAGTAAAACACAAAATAACACCTGCTCGGTAGATTTTGTGGACTCCCCCAGTCTATTCACAAAAGACATCACTTTGAGTGGCTCAGTCGCGAAAGCGCAGGAGGGAAAGGTACTGGCTGGAGCAGCCTCCTTAACGCACAGCGACATACTTTGTTATTTTCTCCAAGAATCGGTGAATGGTTCTAGTTTCTTAACATTGGAAAAAGACTACAACAAGAATTCTCCAACTTGGAAAGGACTATAACACGAATTATCCAGCTCAGAATGTCTTTTGGGAATATACTAAACTGCGGGGATCCTGCACCTACATGGATTTGCAGGTATAGAACTATCCAAATCTAGTACAGGCAGCCCCCGAGTTACGTACAAGATAGGTTCTGTAGGTCGGAACTGTATATTTTATAATTGTAACCACAACCAAAATTTTGAGTTGTTATGAGAACCAGTGTTAATAATAAAGCTTAATTGCCAACACCTCTGATAATGGTTACAGCTAATCATTGTAGCCTAGGACTGAAGTACAGTAAATTACCAACATCTATAGGGCCGTTTGTAATTAAGGGTCGTCTATAAGTCGGGTGTTCTTAAGTAGGGGACCGTCTGTATAGAATATTCGAGTCGGATTTGCACAAGCTCATCGAAATTGGACAGTAGAAGATTGGAAAAACGTTGCCTGGTCTGATGAGTCTCAATTTCTGCTGCGACATTCGGATGGTAGGGTCAGAATTTGGCGTCAAAAACATGAAAGCATGGATCCATCCTGCCTTGTATAAACGGTTCAGGCTGGTGGTGGTGGTGTCATGGTGTGGGGAATATTTTCTTGGCACTCTTTGGGCCCCTTGGTACCAATTGAGCATCGTTGCAACGCCACAGCCTACCTGAGTATTGTTGCTGACCATGTCCATCCCTTTATGACCACAATGTACCCAACATGTGATGGCTACTTTCAGCAGGATAATGCGCCATGTCATAAAGCTGGAATCATCTCAGACTGGTTTCTTGAACATGACAATGAGTTCACTGTACTCAAATGGCCTCCACAGTCACCAGATCTCAATCCAATAGAGCATCTTTGGGATGTGGTGGAACGGGAGATTCGCATCATGGATGTGCAGCCGACAAATCTGCGGCAACTGTGTGATGCCATCATGTCAATATGGACCAAAATCTCTGAGGAATGCTTCCAGCACCTTGTTGAATCTATTCCACGAAGAATTGAGGCAGTTCTGAAGGCAAAAGGGGGTCCAACCCGTTACTAGCATGGTGTACCTAATAAAGTGGCCGGTGAGTGTAGATTCACACTTTTAGGCTTTATTCAGACAAACTTTACCTCTCCAGATCATGCTCACCATTAATGAAATTTATAGTGGAAGTAGGAAGTTAAGCTGAAAGATTCATAAGGATTTTTTTATTGTTCACCTATTCCCAGACTTTCATTGACCAGCTGCTTTGAAACAATCAGTATCCCTTTCACAGGCCAAAGACATCATATAGCCTGTTTTAAATGGGGCTCATTTGAATGGTCTGTGTTCTGTATGCGCCCATTTTATAAGTGAATGTGCACTACTGCTCCACCAATTACTAAAGGACTTTTGTACTATAGGTAGCTGAGAAAACTCAGAGATAAAAGAATTGGCAGCAAGTCTACATGAACATTTCTTCATACAAACAATGGTACAAGGGTAATGAGACATGTATTCCCTTTTCTGCAATTAGCTAATCAGAAATGCATAGTAATCTCTAATATACACTTGGTGCAGATCGTAATTTACACCGTGGTTAGTCCTCAGATCACAGACCATGTAGTGTGCTTTTTCTTGGACCAACAACAGTTAAAAGGATGGACTTCTTGCATCATAGTGAAATGATTCCATGTAGAAAACCAATGCTGAACTAAAATTATAATTACAGTTTGGTGCCTCTGTTTTCCAGTGAAGAAATGCTTGTGCACCGTGGTTTACAGAGTGAATCAGCTCAAAGACTGTTGAAATTACATTGAATCTCCACAAGTCTAAAAAAATTATAATCGTAAGTTTTGTAAAAAAAAAAAAAAAAAACACTTTCTAAAAAATAAAAATATGTTTCTCAAAAACATGTTTTAATCCAGTAAATTTGCCCTTTTGAGAGTTTAAGGAATTACTGGCATTAAAATAACCACAAAATAGCCACCCAAAAGTTCTACCCCCTGTCCTTGTACACTTATTGCTATAATGAATAATACATCTAATCATGTTTACCTATTTAAGTGCTTTAATATTTATGCAAAGGCAATAGATAAAAATAACATAATACCCAATAACCAAGTAGAAGTGCTCACAAACATAAATGTCAATGCAAGGGTATTGGATATACCATGTGTATGT
Organism: Engystomops pustulosus; assembly: GCA_019512145.1. Lineage (NCBI taxonomy): Eukaryota > Metazoa > Chordata > Amphibia > Anura > Leptodactylidae > Engystomops > Engystomops pustulosus. The sequence continues at coordinate 117,129,312 of CM033642.1, read as the reverse complement.
ATGAGAAAGACAGATTCCCAAACATGGTATATATTTTTAGGAAGCAATATGTTATTACAAGGACAAGGGCAAGATTCTCCTTGTTTCTGTTAGATATTGTGTTGGGCAGACCAAATTAGTTCACAATATTTCCTTTTATTGAAGTGTCCAAATTTAGATGACATGTGAAATACACAGCTTGTGCTTTACTCAGTACCCAAAAGTCTTGAGAAATAAGAGTATCATTTCTACATTCACAGTCATATGAATGTCCCAAGCATTTACACAGTGTTATCGGTAAAAGAAATATCAGCAGTCACTCTGCAGAATATACTCTACAAATTTCCAAACGTAGGTTTCAGAATTAGTGAATCAGGGTTCATAATATGTACATATTTTCTAGAAGAAGTAATTTCATATACAATTTTACTATCTTAGAGCCTTTGACGGAGCTTCTGTTAGTTTGAAGTTGTTCAAAGACCCCATGCTCTTTTTAGTTCTGTAAGGCAGTGGAGGAGGTGAACATAAAAGCCATCAGTATTCATCCACAAAGCAATCGTTGCCCACATGTTCAGCTGCTTCGAGCTCTACGCTGGAGAGAAAGCGCCTCATACATTTTTTGCAGTTGTAATCCAAAGTAGAAGTGTACACCGTTTTTGTGTGCTTTGGATAGACAATTGTGGTGCTCATGAATCTCTGAGGCTTGTTCTTTGGTTGAAAGTGAACTTCGGCTCTGTAGTTGCGCCATGTACAGTTAGGGATACAGATCACAGTCTGACTACATGAAGAGACTCCCAGTCCTACTGGCATGTATATATTGTCAATGAAATGTCTATCAGAGTCATATTTGACTGAGGATGTATACCTGAAAAAAGAGAGAAAGCTCATTATTAGTATAACCAGAAAAATATACATGGGTTGTAGGTAATTCAACATCAACATTTCCATGCCATCTCTACTTTTTTAATATTCTGATTAATCAAAAGTAATTTTCAACCAATTGAGGTACCTAGGATTTCTACTAGGTTTTTCCAGATTATTATTACAGATCATTGGGATGTAAGTAATGAAGTTCCAACCATATTATACCATATTTAATAGATTATATTAAATGGGTTGATGTTTAAAGTATGAGAGACTTGGCTTTTCTGCTGTTTGCAAACAAAACATAGGTGTGCTAAGTTGTCCTAGCACCATACATATTTTGTTCATAAACAGCTTAGCAGCCTATAGACCCTATATTACACCACAGATTAGTATTTTTGTTTCATGTCTAAATTTTCTCTATATATATTTGCTTTATAGGGGCTTGTTAATCTTAGATAATTACACGTTAACTATTTTTAACCGCCAATTTCAGGTTTAGTTGAGTAGAAAAAAAATTGAATATAAATGAACTAGTATTTTTAGAAATAGTCTGATCACTGGTGTAACTGTAGTATCACCATGTTTTGTTTGGTAAGGACCCAGTAAAATAAAGTTTGAGGAACCCTTCTCTAAACAGTAATAAGAAGGTACATTCATTGGCTGTGTGAAAGTACAGAGTAAGGTACATGTGAGAGTACATGCAATTCCCATTTCATGAACATAATCCTTTTGATATTGAGGAGGATCAGAAGTGCCATAAATGTGCTCTGAACATCCAGTGCTTCTTTTACCATTTGGTTTTATAATCATGAGGAAGGTAGTTAATGTCCCCTGTGTTAAACGTCCTGTAGCCATTTGCTGACAGCTTTTCTTGGGCGGAAAAGAAACTATTATTTTAGCACTGAGACTTTATATGTTCCCGTCTTTTTGCTTTGTATTTATCTATTTAAAGAAAAATTTTGCAATAAAATGATTTGATTGAGAAGTGACTTGGGACAAGACTGAAAATAATCTTTTTATTTTCATTTAACACTTCATCATGGGCAAAAAAAGCACAGATGGTTTATAGGAGGAGACAGCACAGGTCCGAGTGGGCTATAAAAAAGGCTATAATCAATCCAAGAGGAAGAGTTGGAGAATTATTTCCATACATTCTGAGGATCGGCAAAAGACTATTGTAACTGCTTATAGCAAAAGGAGAAAGGTTTATTAGAAACAGGATATCAGTAAAGCCTTGGTTAACATCAGAGTACGGCCACTGTTTTAGTTATTTAACAGGAATGCTTTAAATCTATACAACACGTGTACGGATTTTGATGATGTGATTTGTTATCCCTTATGTGTACTTATTCCTCATCCAGAATTAAATTCTTCCTCCTGCTCATAACATAGCAATATACTGTATAACATATTGACCACCAAAATACTAGTGTTTGGATCTACGGTATATTGGTTTCTTGCTATTTGACACAGCAAAAAAATGGAAGCCCGATGGACCCAAACCTAGATGTAAAATAAAGCAGATGTATACCTAAAGTGTGTCCTTTTGTGATTTATCTGACCTCAGATGTATTAAGTTATTGACCACTTACTTGTGTAAGGGCAGCCTGCATAAAATATGTCATATGCAAATGTCAGAAAATGTCACAGCAGTGAAGCAAACAAATGTAATGCACACTAAGAAAAATGCCATGTTATATGAGGAAGTGAACTTCATAGCTAAATATTAACTACATTACCTGTTTGTCTAACTCTACATACATGTGCATCTAAAATATTTGTTCACTGCAAATACCACAGTACAATACTTAACCCTGCCTCCATGCCAACATTGAGAACAGAGACACTGGGGCATATTTATGTGCCCCATTAGGTCTGTTCTGTAAAGGGGCTCTTATTTGTTGTACAGCACCATAATACCATAAAACCAGCACCATAATATATTTAATCAGAACCTATTAGGATTAATGGAAGAAAATCTTGCTGTTTACATATTCTTATTTATGTGATTTTGAAAACAGTGTTCCCAACTTCTTCTCCACTGCACTTCTTGATATAAAAGTATAGAAAATGTAGGATGAATTAGATTTTATTTAAAGGGGCAGATTTATGTACCTGGAGTATTACATTACAGGCAACTTGTGTGAAAGGAATAAAAAAAGGTAATCCTATGTAATGGATTTCATTTACAATACAGAACTGGGTCTGACTTTCTAAGTTCTGAAAGTGACGGCCACTCTCCCATCGCGAAATATGAGTCAACTGTGAGAGCCCAATGTCTATGTCCCAGCCTAGGAAGAATGTCTGTAGCAGCCACTACAACCATGAAACTAATATGAGATATTGTTTAGTAGGCCCAGCATCTGGGGATAACAAAAAATATTATGTAAGGGGCTAGACAGTCTAGATGTAATTTTCGATGTTCATGCATGCATATTATTGCAAAGAACAGAGCTAGTTGCAGCCAATGAATGAAAATGATCCACTTTGTCTGGTTTCATCTACTACTGAGACTTTTTTTTGTCTCAGTTGAGACATATTTGTCCAGATAAAGTGGTGATACCCCCACTGTGTTAAACTGACATTTAAGTATGAACAATCGGACCTACAATATAGTGATTCAGTGAATCACTAAACTCTAGAGTTTTTACAGCTCAAAATGTTCATTTGAGCAGCTCATAAATGTTGAACTCCTTAAGGCGCGGAGCTGCTAGTACTATATGAAAAGGGCTCACAGAGTAAGCCCTCGTCATACAGAGGTGGGGGTTTGCTACATATTGCAGCAAACACCCACTGCTTATACCTGCCGTCGGTACGTGGGTCATCAGTGAACGCCATTCCCTGTCCATCATGGGGGAGCAGCGATTGGTTGCCATGACAGCCTTGGGTCTTTGTAATACCCAAGGCTGTATGCCATCTGCAGATTCATTACAATGTTTCAGTGGCACATAATAATGAATGCTGTGTAAAGACGCCATGATAGGAACGATCAGACCATCCAGTCTTAAAGTACCCTACAGGGTCTAAAAAAAAGTTAAACATATAATAAAAAAATTTTTAAAAACTAAAAATTACTAAACTAGAACTGATCTTAAACTAAATAAACAGTAAAATTCACAAACATGTTAGGTATATTGCAGCGTCCCAAAATGCCCGATCTATCAAAATATGAAAACAGTTATTCAGGGCGGTGAACCCCATACCGGAAAATATTGGCCATAATGAAAAATAATGGCACTTTTACACCATTTTACATCACAACAAATTTAGAATTTTACATAAAAAAAGAAAAAAAAAATGATCAAAAGATTGTACAATAGTAGCAATTAAAACGTCAACTCATTTCACAAAAAATTACACCTAACACAGCTCTGTACACTGAAGTACAAAAAGTTATTAGCATCAGAAGATGGCAAAGTGACATTTTTTTTCATACACATTGTTTTAATTTTTGAAAATGTATCAAAACACAATAAAACCTATACAAATTTGGTATCATTGTGATTGTACCTTACCAAAGAATAAAGTAGAGACATCATTTGGAGCGCAAAGTGAAAGTCTTAAAAGCTCAACCCACAAGAATGTGATGCAAAGTAAAATTTGTTATGCAGAAAATACGATTTTGAAGCAAAAAATTTATGCTGCATCGCAAAGAGGTTAACAGCTAGCTATAGGGCAACTTGTTGGAATGCATAAATCTGCCTGTATGTAAGAACATTAAAATCTAATTCTTTATTAGATCTGTTAAAAAAGTGAGCAAAAATAATGCCTCAACTGTGTGAATACAGGCTTAGTGAATATGTTCCCACTTGTAGATATGGCAATGGGTCACTGTGATACCATATGCCACTCCCCGTTTTGGGGGAGTTTCAAAGTGACGTAAGGGTTCCCAGTGATCTGCCCCTGGGTGGAGCTTAACATTTAAATAGCCCACAATCATAACACAACGTGAGGCCATAACAGTGTTGGCGTTGTCTGTGAGTCTCGCCTCATGAAATGTAGTAAGTCTAGTCAGTTAGCTGTACAATATGCTGAAGAACTAAGTCTAGACAGTGAGTGTTGAGTTTTTGATGCAACGTTACACACCTCTGATGAACCACTATGCAAACCAGTAGTGAGTGTTTTAGGTGTATTTTAGTGTGTATGTCTACTTATTAGGATAAGATGCAGACGCAAAATTTTTTTGAATGCAGCGTTTAGGCATGCAAGTGAAAAATCAAAATGAGGTACCAGCCTGCATCTTAGATTATCATACATACAATTGAGTGTGTAATATAGCTCTATGATCAACAATGTATCAAGTGTTGATTGCAACCAAGCACAACCTCCATATAATGTGTTAACACACCAATTAATGGAGATATGTGACTGTAACTTTGTAGTGTTTGTTCTCCACGATACAATCTGGTGTATAAATGAGAGAGGTGGGGTGGTCTCATACCTATAACCCTATACATAATATTATAATCTTCATTTATACTAGTGGGAACATATCCACTGTATTCACACAGTTTGAGGTGTTATTTTTGTTTTTATCTAATCTAGATTCTTTAACTAATACTGTGTTGGATTTTAATGTTCTTACATACAGACAGATTTATTAATTCAGTAAAGAACATAAACATTTGCATCTCAATTTTCTCTTTAATCTATTAACTTGATGGAATGCAGTTACAAGTTAATGTGTTAAGGATGAACAATCAGAGTGCAGTAGAGCTTGAGCTACTATACTAGTTGAACCTGACTACAGTGGAGACATTGTAGTCTGAAATTTTAAAATATTTTATAGATGTTGGCCCAGAAATGTTTACTTGTGTTTTAAATGTTATGGTAATATTTATATTTATTTATTACTTAAATTATTAAAAAGGGCACAATGAGGTTTCTTAGTTTACAGCATTACCTTATCTCCTGGGTGGCAACGGATCCAGCTCCACTCCTCTCCAATGACAGAGGACACAGTCGTGGGGTGTAGCTGCTTGACAGGCTTAGTGATTGGTGATATACTCTGAAAAAAATCATAAATGTAATACGATTTAAAACACATCAAATAAATGTAATGGTAATAATATAATATATGAATGTTATATATGCATTTTATGCATAAAAGAATGTCCAGATATAACCAGATTGATTTATCTTATATCTAATATGAATTTTATTATGTACATACATTAAAGGAAACCTACCACGAGTAATCTATCATCACGTAGATCTGATTGTATATTCCTCCTCCTTGCCCTCTGCCCTAACCTGTAATTTAATAATCCTGTAAGTAACCTAACTTGTAAAAACTTACTTTTTAGTAATATGTAAATTAACTGCAGAGGTACTCTGGGTGGGAGTAGCTAAGCTCAAGCTCCCAGTGTCAGCCAGCTGTACCATGTACATGCCCCAGTGCCCCTTGCAGTTGTTTACTATTACTATTATAAAGTTTTAGAAGAAAGCAACTTTGTTTCCACAGACTAATCACATTGATTTAATGGTTCCCTCGTATACGGAAACCGAGACGCAGTGCTAACTCCTGTGGCACTGAAAGGCACCCATGGAAACCAATTCTTATACTTGGGTAATTCCTCCTTGCTGTGCATCAATTTAAGAAAAGATCAGTGCTGAATGACATCTCCTTCCTACCACAAATCGTATAGTACTGCCAAATCTTGGAAACCAGAATTGTGGTGTCTGTCAATGTTTAAGAATTCTATATTGCACAAATGTTCTGTATGTTAAAATGGTGTATAAGGTATAATTGGATGATTCTTTGCAGTTATGTTTTCTTTTTTAATAATAACAAATTTACAAATTGCTGATTTGTGCCAAATTTGCTACTTTTGGTAACCCACTGTGATTTTCACTTCTCCTAACTTACTCCACATATATATTGTAATCCAGATGTGAAAAGAGGTGAACAGACTCAAAAAGTTTCAAATGTAGGTTAAATCCACTCGTTCCCTGGTGGTGCAGGGAAAAACTTTAGAATTAGTTGTCACTGCAGACGCTTCATGTACCAAATTAATTCACAATTATCCAGCTGTCTATGCCACTATAATAAATCTGATGTGTCATAATACACCAAAGAGAGCTCGAAACACAAATACTTTTACTGTAACAAGACCAACATTAAACATTTCTCTGTATGGCCTGTACAAGGAGCAAGTATTGGCAGTAGCTAAGCAATTCATAATGGACACAATTGAAGGATATCCCTTTTAAGTCTCTAATGAGAAATAAACTAGGCTAGGATCAGGTGAGCTATCCTTAATATTTACATGTTCTCTAGAAATTAACACACTCCGTTATTTTTATGGAATAACTAGAATGTAGCAATGTAAAAACACAGTAGGTACTGGAAAGTACTTTTTTATTTTATGACAAACTGGAATTATATATACTACAGCACAACGCAAAATGCACTGCAGGTATTAGGAACAGCATAGAGGGTTGGGGCAGGCTTACAATGTTATCTGTTCAAATTATATTGCTAAAGTACACATGTTTGCCCTCCACACCTTGGTAATAAAATATGAAACTTTATAGGTTGTTTACGCATTTCTTATTCATATTTCCCTTGCTCATGGGGGTAAGTTTGGATGGTGGAGCCATCCCTTGAAACTTTTCAATTGTAATATTTATTCCTGGAAAGATCCTCTTTAGATTGTGCCGTCCCTGAATAATACACTGCAGACTACAGGTTATCGGACAACACTCTGAATGCACTAAGGGCCCTTTAGGAAAAACCCATTCTCTCTCTGACAACAGTCTGAGATTTGAAAATGGTAGGAGGTATGTATAGCCCAAAGGAGGACACGCTAAAGTCACTACAGAGATAAAGCTCAAAGTTTATATACATCATGATTTACTATAAGCTGTTCCTGTCACCCCCACTTCCTCATAGATTGTACTCTTTTGAGGGACTCATTCCCATTGTATTATCTGACTAGTTATTACACTGTTATTTCTTTTGTTTGTATTGTACCCAATGATCTGTAATGTGCTATGAATTGATGGCGCTATATAATTAAGAATTATGGAATAATGATTAACAAGTACCGAGGTTAAACCAATAGGAACAGTTTGAGTCTGCACAACATTATAAAGTAAACCTGGGTCTAAAATATGCCTATTAAACCTACCCCGCTTTCAGAGAAACAGCTGGGAACTTCGGATTCATCATGAATCGACAACATCGTCCCCTAAATTCAGCAGAACCCTGACAGCTCCTGAACTCTGTGCATTACACTCCCTTCTACACCAGGAACAAGCTTGCTTTTTATGCCTCTGAGTGAATGAAGATAGATAAGGCGCACAGTACGCCAGGAAGTTAGGCCCACACCTGCAAAGCTGTGTAAAGGGAAGGTTTGCTACACCGTAGATAAGGTAGAATACCACCACAAAAACATATAACTTTTAACACACAATGTACTACCAAATATAAATAGCGACTACACCTTGCTGGTCATACAATAATAATATAGGTTGCTAAAAAAAAAATAGTTACTCTCACAAATACACCATTACCTATTGTTTTCTTACGTCAGTTGTATTTACCTTTGTTGTCTTTCACAGAAAACTGGTGTCAGGAGATCTAATATGTGACATAATTGTGGTTAATGACTCATAGGAAGCGGCCCCTATACTTTACAGTAATACATGGTGCCATAAAACCTCCATGTACAGACATATGCTCTCCTATGTACAATATACACTTCATACCAGTTATAGCTCCAAACAAATGATGACAAAATGTCCAAAAGACCAAATGCCAAATAATTGTAATGCAGGTTCTGGGAATGGACAGAGACAGTGGGTCCTAAGATTAACCCCCTTCCTAGTCTCCCTACTGATTGCTGTTGCTGCCCTACTGCCTAGGCATTAGGGACTACTTGACCTTCTTTCCTGCACCGATGTTCACAGAGATAAAAAATGCAAACAGAGAAGAATAGTCATGGACCTGGGTTATAACCAAGAGGACAAATGCATACAAAATCACAAGGCAAAAGGAAAGTTTGAAAAAAAGCAAATGGTTTTATATACCAGGATACAGAGTGCAGAATACAGGATACCAGAAGCTTATAGTAGTCTATAGCAACATAAAACCTAATGCCGGCAGACATCTGATGTGATGTCAGAGTCCCCAGCCCAAGAAGTGATTGGACCAGTACTCTGAAATCCAGACAAGACATATATCAAGGGAGCATTGTGAGTGGATGGAGATTAGTAATAACTTGGGTTCTTAGTATCATATCATATATAAGGTTGGAAAAAACGCAGTTCATCATCCAACTCTAAGAATTAACTATTAATATTAAGGTGAACTATTGATTGACTAGAGCAAGCTGCAGGAGACTGATGGTGTGGTGCTAATCAATCAGGCCTATCAGTGAAAGCAATACACCAGTGTTCACACAAACCTAAAACAAGAATGAACATCATGTAATAATGATGGCATGTAAATTTAAATAAATAAATGTGGTGTGTGATGTCGTCATAATGAAACATTTACCTGTGCATTATATGTACTTTATGTTGAAAATTTATTTTGAAACGTGTTTTCAGCCTGAATGCACTGCAGTATAGATATGTTTGTGTCCAAAAAAATAATTGTAATAAAGTTTATTTCAATCAAACAAAACATTACACCTATTCTTCAAGAAGACCTGTCACCATTACTGACTAGGTTGTTTTAATAACCCAATTGGGTGGGGGGGGGGGTAATTAATCTGTTTTCTCTATACTTACTTTGAGACTTTTTTTTACCTGAGTTGATATTTTGCATAAAGTGGTCATTTTTGTGAAAAGGTAGCCTGTGGTGTTTCCAGTTGTGCAGTGTTCCTGGACAGCCTTATACTGGACAGAGCTGATAGTATAATACTATATAATAAGAACAACCCCCAGTTCATACACCACCCCAGGCAAGCCAGGGTTTTTCACCATTTTTGTGGTGCTCCCATGCCTGTTCCTCGTCCATCCTATTTTTTTGTCGTAGCGCTGGAAACCTTTGATGTTCACCTCCTCCAACTCCACTCAAAATGTGGAGTGGTTTGCCATTATCAGAAAACATGGCACAAAACTAAAGTATCCGCCATTTTTCAAGCGCGGGATACTACACCAAAAGAAAAATGGTCTAGGTAACTACTTGCTAACCACCTGCTGCTAGAAATCTGGCGCTACAGGAAAATGGCATGACGCCAGAAATATTATAAGCAGAGCGCCACAATCTTGTTTCTCTGTCCGACAGCTAGTCAGCAAAAGGACTGACGGGGAGAGCACCACATTTATACATCTCCCCAAATATGTTCTATATTGTTCCACCTCACTACTCGAGCTGGTTCCATGTAATTGTAGAAACTGTTGTTGACTTCTCAACAATATTAAGCAGTGATCACCTTAAGTCCAAACTAGACACCTTAAGGTGCACTAATGCCACAGACCCATAGAGTATTTTTATGAGAAGTGTTTGAGGTAAAAGTCTCACATCAGAGTTTTCTGATCTTAATTTTCAAACAGCTGCTGTAAAAGAAGCTGAGCTCTATGGGTTGCCATGACAACTACAACAATTCTGCCTTAACCCTCCCCCATAAATCTCCCCCATACTCTCAATGTCAGTACGGAGAGCCAATACTTATGTTGGATTTATTAGAAGTAGACCCTGAAACATTTTCACCTAACCAAAACTGGTGATGATTCCTCATCTGACCGATAGGACATCCACTGATCACCGAGAATTTTACTAAACCTGTCATTCCTTCTTCATGTACAACCATGTGTGGTCTGACATGTCCATTTCCATCAAGTACAGTGCTGAGCGCTTCATTTCATCTTTTTTTCCCTTACTTTTCATCGATCACATTCTATCTACCTATCCCCAGTGGTTGTTCTACTCTGCAGTACAGTGTGCAGGTATATACTGACTAAGCCCTGTCTATCCTCGTTTGCATACCTCCTGGACATCACATACTCTTGACATATCGTTAACGTATCATAATGTAGACTCCCGGGAGGTCTTACTGTGGACCAAAATACCCTCATCCTCGGAAAATTATTTATTTACTTTTTTTTTTTTTTTAATAACGATGTGTATTAGGTGCATTAAAATTTTCAACACATATATCAAATGCTATATTCATTCCAAGTGTCAATAAAAGGTATCATACTTTGTTAGGATGATCTCTAGTTCTTAAAAAGGCAGTAACAAGTGAAGCGGAAGTATAAGTAGAGACTAGGATGAAATCAGTTAATGGATCGAGTATGGGGCCAGGGGGGGGAGGAGGTCGGGGGTCTCAGCAAAAGCAAACTTACTATTTAGGACATTATCCCTAATTGTTCTCCATCATGTTTACGTGGTTTCCTTCCTCCGGGTCCTCCAGTTTCCTCCTCCACATTCCAAAACATACTGGTAGGTTGATTAGATTGTGAGGCCCATTGGGGACGCTACTGATTTGGAAAGCTCTGTGCAGCACTGCATAATCTGTGTGCGCTATATAAATAAAGGAATTATTATTATAATAGTATGATGCCTTTAATCAAGGTCAACTAGGTCATGTGTGAACTAAGGCTGTTTTATTATCACATAACTAATATGGTCAGTACCCAGCAAGTATTCATGTATAAAGCCTTTATGATCACAAGACAAGCACATTAGAGATTGGCACAATATGTGCGCGCTCCACAGACCACATCCATTCATAACATGACTGTACTGTCATTTACTAGTCATGTGTTCCAGCTGCAGAGAGTAACAAGCTATGTTTTGCACTGGGAGATCTGCTTCATAACACTTTAACAGGACTTCTTAAAAGAAGAGTATATAAAGGATAAATCCTTGAACTTAAGTTAATGGCTTGGATTGACTTATAAACCACATAAACTGACAAGTAAATTATTATTTTTCTACAAATAATTCAACAACTAGTACTAAAAAGCATTATGAAGATATAACTAAATACAGTCTGACCTCTGGCTTTACATGTCTCATCTTGTCTGCCAATAGACACAAGACTGTGAAATGTGAATACTGAAACAACATAGATTTCCATGAAAAGCAAACGCAAACAAGGAGAGCACGATGTATGTGTATGTAACACCCTCTAACAATTATTACATTGTTAACTTCACCAGAAGAGACAGATGGATCACACAGGGGACCATTATAGACCTGCAGCTGCAGAGCTCAGCACTACTATACAGTATTGTGAGTCATAACGGGTGCTTGCCCTTCCAGGGGTAAGGACATTTCGGTCAGCTGACAAAACCATTGCCTGTGTATAAGACTATTATATATGACTTTATAACAGCATTATGATGTATTTTCTGTAGTACAGACAGTATATTGCTAAAGTACTTCCCATATAAGTGCACACTTTTCATAATATATATCCACTATAGACTGGTACACAAGCTGAATGAGAAGTTTTGTCACTGTATTCAATACTGTATAATACACATTGTAGATAATGTAACATATCCACCGGTATTATGTAGAGCATGATTCCTATTTACAAGTCCCGGATGTGTAGTGTGAGACTTAGTTAATGTCTACAAGGGACAAGTCGCCAGGTATGTATTTACATGGTGTAAAGTCCCTGACTCACCACCTGCGATGTATGGCCGGAGATGTCCTGGTCAGGGGTGACTTCTCAGTGGACACTGAGCTCAGAGCCAGTTGCTGGACAGGGACTTTGGAGGGAGCCCCGAGTCCCGGACTGTCCAGGACCCTGTCACTCTTCTTCTTCATGTCCAGCAGGTCGGGGACATCCTGCAGGTTGACCCTCCCCAACCATGGCTGCTGCTGCTGGCTGGAGGGCGGGAGAGCGCTGATAACCTGAGGTGAGGGCTCCCTGTGCAGTGCAGCCGCACTCTGGGCACAGCCACCAGGAACTGCAGTTATGTGAGAAGGAGCAGGATGGATGTCCCGCCCTCCGCGCTTCCTCGTCTACAGCTGATTCCAGGCTTTATTATTAGCCTTAGTTAATTGTAATATGCAGACAGCAAAGTTTCTCACGCCTCAGGCCCCTGACACTATATAATACGCCCCTGAATCTACTCACTGTACTTCATGTCAGTGCAGAAACCTGCTGCCGAAGCTTCTGCATTCTCACACATATTCTCCCCACAGATGGATAACAGAAGCTAGATTGATTACAATGTTTCCAACCAGGTTCTAGGGAGAGACAGAAGAGAGTATGACAGAGAAATCAGAGACATCAAGACTGGTGCTGCTCCAAGGCTTATGGACACATCCATTTTTCTTATATAGATATAAAAATAAATCTGAATAAAATAGAGCTAAATTTAAAGGATAGATAGCTTAGATTTCAGATAATTGAATATGAAAAAAAGGTTTATGTATCTAAACTATTGTCCTGTTTCAGTATTTATAGGACTGTCTCTTAAACAGTTTTCGTTTCTACTTAATAAAGAGTATAGCAATGAGATAGTTATATACTTGATAATAAGATAAATAATATCCTTCTAAATTTTTCACTGAGCTGTGAAAATAGATGGTATGGTAAAGAAAGGAGTTTGTATGTTTCAACCCTATTTCTCTTCTACATTGCAGATTGTATTGGGTTGATAGATAGATAGATAGATAGATAGATAGATAGATAGATAGATAGATAGATAGATAGATAGATAGAAAAAAAAGACAGCGGCATAGTCCAAAAAAACAACAGTCAGGGTGCTATCCTGATCCTCTCACCAAAATACAGTCCAGAAATAGATTCAAGCATCAGGTAATGAAAAAAGTGATGTGGTCCTTTATTCCACAAGCTGTTTACCAGCCTTTGTCAAGAAATACAATGGTTTGTGTTCAAAACATATACAGTAAGTACATAGTGATATCATCAATTCATTCATTTAGGTATATTACATGAAAAAAGTGAAATTTTACAAATTGTCTCAAGTTTTCTAAGTATAGTAAAATATACTAGCTGTAACCTCCAGCGTTGCCCAGGATAGTAAATAGCTGCTCCTAGCTATAACAAAAATAGAATGGTTTAAAAAGAATATTTTGCACATAACCATCATATCAAAGTCTTTGTTTTTTATAAAAAAAAAGAATAGCAAACATTTCAATCTTAATATTCATACCACTGATATGCAACACTTACTGCAGAATTAGTGTACACTAAGGTCCATGTTGCTTTAGGACTCTACAAAACACTGCCTAGCATTGCCTCTTCAACAATGTACCTATACGTCCTTTCCAACCAATCACAGCTCTTTTTAATGATCTGTAGCCAGGGGCATAACTAGGAGATATATTACATATAGGCTCTCCAAATCATTACAATACTTATAGGCCCCCTCAAATATAACATAGCATATATGGCCCTCCAAATTAGTGTTATTATAATTTAGCTGTGGGGGTTCCTCCATCTCTGGGTCATCATAAAGGAAAATATTGTTTCTGGTTAAAAATGCCATAACCCTGGACTGTTTAAAGTGCTACTGTGCATGACAGCCCCTTATGGAGGTGTCGAGGTATGTACTGCGCATGATTGTCATGCATGCTGGAGAATCCTATGCCGCCATATTTATTTATGGGAAACCAGTTATATATTACTCCTGAATCCATCAAAGAAAAAAAAGAAAAACTCTCTTTTAAAAAGAAGCAAAGTTATTAGTACAATATATAGTACTGGCACAATATATGTCGTGCACTAAAGGTGTATTATAGAGATAAAGGCAAAGCATCCTAAGAAAATATCTCCTATTAGTGTCTAGACTGTAATCGTTACCCTAAGAATGACTGTCAATGACTGTGCATATCAACACTGTAGGGTGCTATCCATAGGGACAGTCCTCCCCAACAGTATCAACGCTTAAGCGTTACGCTGGGGGTTTGGTGGTGACTTCCTCATTGCTGTTTGAGTGGTTATATACAGAGCCCATAATCAATATGGCACAAGAGGAGTTTCTGGTTTCTAGCACGCATGATGGCCATGCCAGTTTCATTCCCTGACACCTCCGTAAGATCTTGACATGTGCAGTAGCACTTTAAATATCCAGAGTTTGGTTTTTTAATATCTCCCTATTGGATGACCCAGAGAGGGAGAAAAAAGATAAAAGCCTTATATAAAAATTTGGTATCACATGATCGTACTGAACCAAAGGAATAAGAAGAGGTGTGTTAGTGGAGTTGTACAGAGAAGGTCGTCAAACCAAACCACACGAAGTGTATGCATTGATGGCAAATGCATTTTTTTTTGCCAATTTAACCTCGTTGGAATTTTTTTACAGCTTTCCCATTCCGGAATAGAATAAAAACAACATCCTTGATGAAGTAAAATTTGTTACACAGGAAAATTAAGCGCTCACAAGACTCATACATGGAGAGAAGGAGAAATGAAAAAGTTAAAGTTATAAGATTTTTGAAGGCGGAGATGGAGATATTAGCAAAAAAAAAAAAAAAAACGTGTCCTTAAAGGGGTTAAGGTCGGTTCACATTATAACACAATGTATGTGGGTAATTTTTCATTATAGTGGATCACTGTTCATATATTGTAAGAAATTAAGAAATGGAAATAATGCAATCACCGCGTGGTTCCTTCCAATGAAAATTTATTTGTGCCTAATCACACATGACAAGAAGTGTGAGTACAAGTAGAGGGGGTGCAGGGGGAGGACGCAGGGACTCAGAACATAGCAACTAGGACAGCTGTTTCGCGCTCTCAGCGCTTCATCTGGCTTGTTGCTCACACACATGTAAAAAAAGCAGGCCTTTTAAACCCCGATGGACCACACCCCCATGAGTAGGAAGTAGATTCCATGGGTGATCACAGGGTGCGACAACCCAGAACTTATCAAGGTAAGTGCCTGTAAATTTCATTCATTATTACGCCCCAACAGGTCGATGCATTACATGCCGGGCCTAGCAGGACAGGGAGCGTCACGGTGTCCCGTTCATCATCCAAATAAAATTGCGTGGGAGGGGGGGAGTGCTGCGTCACAGTCGCCCGATTATGAACCGCCCGGCACGGCTGTCGGGGAACCGCAGTCGTCATCGTCACGGGTCAGCTGTCACATGACACGCCACAAATAATTTGGAAGTGAAGGAGGATCGAGTGACCCCTCGGGCTCCACCGCGGCGGCAGAAAGCGCCGGAATGGGCGCATGAGTTTCTGAAGGGATAGTTAGTGTTGCTGTGGTTACAGGAAAACAAATCGGGGAGAGGCAAGAGGCATAAAAGGGGGCGGATAGAGAGACAGGGAGCGGGAATGGATACTGGTAAGTCGGTGGTAGGCTCCGTGGGTGCTGGGAAAAAGAATGCCTGCATTTTAAAAAAAACAGTTTGCTTGAATACCTCATGTATGCTAAACATGGGCAAAAGTGCTAATTTTTGCCCCGGGAACAAGGAATGGAATGTTCGTAAAGGGGAAAAACAATTAGCAGTTGTACAAATACGGAGTACAATTCGTAAGAACATATATATACAATTGGAGATGTTCTTCCATTAGTTCTTTTTAGTTGGGGACAGGGTTATTGGTATACGTATTCTGGGGGTATCTTTCATGGGAGCCGTTAGACAAATATTGATGGACCATGTTAAATAAATACCCTCATATCTAATTTGTCATTAAGTCTCAAGGGGCCCCTAGAGCTTCCTGTGCGCAAGGGGGAATCCACCGTCCATACTTTCGGTAATAGTGTGTAGGCGCGTCTGTCGAAAACGTCATTAAGGACAATGGGTAATCGTTCTAGACCTGCAAAAAAGTAAGGTCTTGGGTCAGAATTGTGATGGGATTTATATGCTCAATTAGTCTAGGCGCTCCTATACGGTAGGAAGGGAAATGGTGTGTTCATAGAAGCGTCTACTGCTCTTAAAATTCTAATGGTTTTCCCTATGTAAAAGACACAATCACAGAAATCAATAAAAGACATAAGCATTTAGCATGTTATGAGATGTTTTTCAATTTTGCCACTGTGGGATCCACAGTTATTTCTCTTTCGTTTTTATAACTGCGTACAGTAGTTACAACGGCCACCACAAGGGCGGGGTAGTGCCTTTTCGGGCGTTGTCGTTTCTAGCCAATTGTCAGTGGTGGGATTAAATGCAACTCATGACTAACTTCCGACTTAATGGTTTTCCCCCTTTGGAATGTTATGAGGGGGCCACCCAGTGCTACTTCCGTAAGTTCTCTATCTGATTCATTATGTGCCAGTTAGATCTATATGACTGATTTTATCAGTTCGGGGGCATGGGGTGTTGTTTGTAAAGTTAAAAGAAAAAAACAAATCTCTCATTATCTATTTTGCCCCTTTGTTTCGTAAGTAATCTATGCTGCTTCGTATATTATTCCCTATTCTTTTTGCTCTCTCCAAAGTTCTTCATGATTCCTCTACGTACCCCGAATCCCTAGCTAACCGCAGCACGGCTTTCTTTGGTTTTTTGTTTCGCTCTTTGTACGTGCGGGGAGCGGACTGTGCACAGAGCTATTTTAAAGTGACAGCGCTACCTGGGACTACTGGAGGAGTGGGAAGGTGTGGACAAATCTGGATTACCATTAGAGTTCCTGCTCCGGCCCTGACAATTCTTTCTGTTGATGGGATCATGGAGGGAAGCTACAATGGTCATCCAAATTTCTTCTATTTTGTGCTTTATTGGTGTCATCAGGGTGGTGGTATCAATGAAAGCTGTGACAGAGAAGGGAGTATAAATCACAAATTAAATTTCTGTGTTGGCACTTTGCGATAAATTAGTGGGTCTTGGTTGAGTTTGGGCACTCGGTCTCTAAAAGGTTCGCCACCACTGCCCTAGGGTCTACGGCTGTCTCTGACAATCAGGGTGCGGTCACACATCGTGTTTACTGCATGCGTTTAAAAACGCATTGCTACAGCGGAAGGGAGATTTGCCTAATTAAACAGCTGTTAACACCTGCGTTTACAACATCCTGCGATGTTAACGTATGTGTTAACAATGTGTTAACAATCCATGTGTTAATCGTGATGTTAACGCATGTGTTAACAATGCGTTAACACTTGCATTTTGTAAATCTCCCTTCAGCTGTAGTAATGCGTTTTTAAACGCATGCAGTGCACCCTCAGAGACCTCAGCTCCTGCATCTAATATAAATAAAACATTATAGAAAAGAGTGAGGTATA
This sequence comes from Engystomops pustulosus, assembly GCA_019512145.1. Classification (NCBI taxonomy): domain Eukaryota; kingdom Metazoa; phylum Chordata; class Amphibia; order Anura; family Leptodactylidae; genus Engystomops; species Engystomops pustulosus. Next base: position 117,111,360 of record CM033642.1, on the reverse strand, counting down.
TCACCAAAAGTGGACCTATGAGCAAATATGGACCCATGTGGCGGGTGGAATGAAACCCGACATGTTTTATCAGGACCTGGTGCGACTTCATTAGGGATGTTGCTATGGGATTTAAACATTTATGACTCTAAACCTGTTTCTGCACAGAATACTAGATCCAGGGTCGGATTGGGGGACCTAAGGCCCAACAGTGAAATAGATTCTGGGGCCCATCTAATGCTACATGGGAATATTAAATGCACATATTTACGCCATGCTGAAATGATGCATTTGTATTGTTTTTTGAAACGCACTGCACACATCCAGCAAATTGCTGCATTATTAATGATGGGAAAAACACGGTTGTATTTTGATTTGCTTTTTTTCCCATTGTGTTTGCACCATAACACATAACACTGCATGACTTGCTGATTGGTGGGGTCTCAGTGACTAGACCCCCACTGATCAGAAATGCGGGGTTCCCCATTCATCTCTTTGAAGCTGACAGATATTGGCGAGTACGGCGCTCTGCAATCTCCGTCAACTCCATAGAGATGAATGGGGCAGACCGGCCATTCACGACCAGTGGGTTACATTTGTTTTGTCAATATTAAAAGATATGAATTCTGTTAATGGGAAAGCTGGGTAGTTGTCAATGTGACCATCCTTTTCTGTTTGCTTTCGGGGCAAGTTCCTGCATTGATGTTCCCTACTTTCCCCAAACTCTAAACATTGAAGGGGTTAGTCTATAAATAAGAAGATGTGCAAATCAGGGTTTTTGGAAAGCTTAGGGAGAAGCACAGTGGCACTCTTGTGGCATCTCTGTTCGTTGCCATCTAGTCATGTTTAATAAGTTTATGGGAAAGTTGAATGATGATTATCTGTTTTTATGTGGTTTTGTACCCAGCCTTTTCAGAGCCCTGAGTGGTAAATGTGGGCCATCACTACACAGGCAGATCTACTGGACTTAAAGAGGACCTGTCACCCAAATTTTCAACACTGCGGCGGGGTACAGTGTAATTGTCGTATTCATGAGGAGGCGGGGTTGGGGCATGGCTAGGGGTGGTGACTGCCACCTGGCGCGCGACAGTCACTTCTGGCCTATGGAGCGAGCGGGGCGGTCTGGGGAAGAGGCAGCGCCTTGTACCGCCTCCTCATGAATACATCAAACTGCTTTGCGAGCGGTCTGATGATTACACTGTAGCTCACTACAGTGTTAGATAGCGTTACCGGAGGTGCTAACACTGCGGCGTTTGTTCAAGCACTAGGAGCTGCTTACTTTAGTTGGTTCTAGCATTGTATCACTTATATTCACTAACAGGTAGGTATAAATTTGTCCATGGTCTTGTGATGGACATGCAGGTGCACAAGCCTTTCTTATCACTGAGAGTAATCGGAGCCCTGTGATATGTGACATGGACAGATTTCTATGCACTGGAAGTAAACATAGAAGCTTTCTATAGAAGAATCACAAGCAAAGTTCTAGAAAACTGTGAGGTATCGATAAAAAAAGTATATTGGAAAATTGTATAACTTTTCCTTACACAAACCATATCTATTATTTGCTGAGAGTCCATAACCCCTTTAATGTTGATGGTTACAGCTTACAGCCAAGGAAAACCCAAAAGTCATTATTGGACACTGATCTGTTAGTCTGGTTTATGAGGCAACACAATCATGGGGAAGCCTCCTGCCTTGACTGATGTCCAGAAGGCAATCATTGACACACTCCTCAAGGACTGTAAGCCACAAAAGGTCATTGCTAAAGAAGCTGTCTGTTCACAGAGTGCTGTATCAAAGCATATTAATGGTACTGTAAGTTGAGAGGAAGGAAAAAGTGTGGTAGAAAAAGGTGGACAAGCAACCAGAAGAACAGCAGCCTGTCCGTAATGACTCTATATAATATATGAGTTTCCCTTTTGGAAATTGAATTTCTGAAAAAAAATAACATTTTGCTTATATTCTAACTTATTGAGAAGCACTTGTATATTGTATAATTTAATTTATGTATCATGTTATCCCCATTCTACCTAGTATTTCAGTGTATGTATGTTAGCTGTTCGGATCTATTTCTTACCCATTGGGGTACATGTATCTAACTTTTGGCTTGCCTTTTTCTTTAATTTTGAGACTTTTCATGGTTCTGGTGCTCATTTGCAACTTGTATGTGCCTAAAACTGTCTCCTTTCAAAGTTTGCCATTGCCTAGTTCTCTGTAGTGTTCTCTGAGTTATCACCTAAATCCAGATGTGAAATCCAGATTTTTTGCTCAAATCTAAGGCTAGAAAATAAACTGTTTGCGAAGTTTGAAGAATTTTTGAGACTTTTGTTTTCAAACTACAGGCCAAATGCCACATGTATCAATAAGGAAAAAACGCTAAGATGCATCTGACCAGCAGGAATGCCTGGAAGGTCTAAAAAAAGACTTATGATACATGTGCCCCATTGTCTTCTTTATCATGTTGAACCGGTTCTAAATGTGCTCAGTGACATTTACTAGTCAAAGTGCATTAAATGGATATTTTAAGACTTTCTAAATAAACATGTTTCTTTTGTTACATTTAATAAAGAAACTCACCTTAGAAATAGGTACAAGTCAAAGGGGCACATTTACTTGTCCAGTCTCGATCCCGCGGCGCATTGTCCGATGCTGATTCAGGTCTGCCGGGATTCACTAAGATCATGCGCCCGATATCCAGCAGGTGTCACTGCTGCACGGAGGTCCGCCGGAGTTCACCTTCTTCGTCCCTGTGCATGTAAGTGCTGATCTTGCGACACAAATTCTTTTTTAAATTCTGCGTTTTTTCCGAATCGTCGGGTTGTCCGACGTGGAAGCCGGCGCCAATGCACCACAATCCGATCGTGTGCACTAAAATCCTGGGGCAATTCGGCACAAATCGGAAATATTCGGGAAACCCGACAAAAGTGTGGCATTCGGACCCTTAGTAAATAAGCCCCAATGACTGCAGTATCTGAAAATATTCTGTATAGTCGTGTAGAAGAACGATATGTAAATCTGTACAATATACACATAGCTGTTATGAGTGTACTTGATGTAAATTTGTGTTATATACACTGAGTTCATGACGCTGTTTTGCATGACATTATTTCACATGTGGTTTTTAGCCTCTTTTTTTCAACTGTGACCTGGTAAATCTCCATAATATCTGCATCGATTCAATGTTTGATTGTGGATATCATGCAGATTTCTTTCAGATCTTCTCTTGCCTGTACACTTGAAAGTAAAGTTCATCATTAATTAAATTTTTTCCACATCGGCCAACAATTTCCTCATGAAAAGAAAACACTTCCTCTAAATTAGATTCACTTTAATTCACCTTCATTGTGTTGCAGAATTTTCCCATAAAAATCTGTATGTAAAAACTGCAAATAATACACACAATGTACAGTTAAACTTAGGACAACACAGACTTTGTATCCTTTGTTAAAACAAATCTTTCAGCCAAAACAAACATTCAACTGAACTGTAACATTTATACGTACGCGCGGCTTGATCTGTCCAGCACAAGTGAACTAAAAATTCAGAAGAAAAAAAAAAGAAATTCCTTTGCAACCAAAATTAAAAGCAGACTGTGGCCTCGGGCGTCTGCGGTCTGCAGTTATGTTCTGACAGTAACTGCTGATACTTCCTAAAGGAATTTACATTCCTTCAAGAAATCCTGACAGGCTGTTAGACTGCACATCCTGAACACTGAAAATTTGAAGCTGTTCATGCATGGGGATTATGTCAACTCAAGATTTCTCAATCTTTGATCCTACACAATGTCAGAGGTGCCATTCTAGATCTTGGTGCACTGAGAGAATTATTGGGAAATCTAGTTGCAGAACTTACAGAACCATCATATGGTCTCCTTGTGGTCTTTCCTCATCAGAGGTAACAATTATGGAGACAATTGTTGGTACCATTCTGATAATAAAATAAAACCCACAATGGTCCCATAAAAATTTTCAACACAGAAAGTAATAATACAATATTAATTTTCGATCAATCATCTGATGTAAGTCATTCTGAGACAAAAACTGCAAACAAAAGAGTGATGTAGCAGGTTTAAAGGGGACCAGTCACCAGGGACCTCATTTTCACTAAAGGCAGGTTGCAGAAACCCATCACAGGTCACAGGAAAATAGCTCACAACATGTTGAGTTGACATCCGTGGAGGAGGGAGGAGCTGTACAGGAGCACAAAAGTGGGGGCTGAGAGCTGAGGAGTGAGCAGCACAGACACAAAGGAAAGTCGCATGTTGTTTTTTTTAAAATGCATCCAAACCAAAGCCAACCCCTGAGACTAAACAGAGCATTTTGTCAGGAAGCCAAGTAAGTTATAACGCACAATTATATTGTAATGCAAATGCTTAAAGGAAATCTACCATTTGTTTTTATGCATTGTGAATCAAACTTACCTTGAGAATGCTGTAGCTACACTGAAGCAGAAACATATCTTGTTTAATCCCTGTTCCAAGTGGTGTTGCTCAAAAAACAATTATACAATTCAGGACTTTGGGAAAGCTGGGTGCACACTTGCTGCAGTACATAAATACATTACATTGAACTTCCTGACCTGTCCAGAAAGGACTAATCGACCTCAGCTCGATGACTTAAACACAGCAGCTGGTGGATGGTGCAGCAATTGATTACCTGTGCCTGTCAGGGTCAACACAGTGATGACGTATTCTTGGCATATGCTGGGCAGGATGAAGCAGAGCATAATTAGTGAGAGGAGAAGAAGCCAGTCAGCCACAGTAGCGACAGAGACTCATTATCATAAATTTATAATTGTTTTTCAGCAAAACCTCTCACTTCAGGGATTAAACAAGATATGTTTCAGTGTAGCTACAGCAATCTCAAGGTATGTTTGGTTCATAATGCATAAAAGCAAACTGTTGATTTCCTTTAAGGCTGGCAGAAACATAATTGCAATGCAGGTATGATGGGCTTCATTTTCTTTAGTGAAAATTAGGTCTTTGGTGACAGGTTCCCTTTAACATCATTAGATGAGAGCGATATGGAGGAGTTGAACAGCTTGATCACAATGATTACCTCTCTAGTAAGGGTGAAATATGTAGATTGTTTAAAAATCTCATTCCAATTCATCCACTCTCTCCTACCAGGGATAGACCTACAAAATTATGCAGATAAAGGTATAGCCCTGCCTAGCGTAGAAATAAACACAGTGAGTGCACATGTGCAGGAACAGATACTCCCAACAGGGACCCACGCTCCACCGCGCAGCCCTCTTCACACCCGTTCACCCCCCCCTGGCATGAAGGTGGTGTATTGGGGAAAATAATCACAAGTGCTAGCTATAAGTTCTTTAAGTTCTGTTAAGTTCTTTTTGGCAAAGACATTGACAGATTTAGCAATCTTAGGCTCAGTCTACATGTCCGTTAGGTCTTCAGTTATTTTTTTCAGTTAATGTGAGTAGAAATGGGCGAATTGTTGAAAAATTCGATTCATTGAGTTCGCCAAGTTTTCCGTAAAAATTTGTTTGGACCTGAATCGAATCATTCCTGTAGGGTGTTGTAGAACGTTGTGCCATGCTCAAATATGCATAGGGAGGTTGGTTGGTCTTCAAACATTGCTGTGCTTTAGTATGATACGCACATGACAGCCGCCGCTCTTACAATCGCTTCACTCTTCAATTCCATGGGCACTTACAGGTGCCAACTTGACCAAATAAGTGAAGTGGGAATGCAGCCTGACAAGGTAACATCTGTGCCAGCTCGAAAGGACTGATCTGAAGGCCAAGATCAAAGAATGCACTCTTTGAGTAACATCAAAGAGTGCACTCTTTTTACACTGACATCAGATGATTCCATAGATTACGACAGAACCTTTTCTGTTAAACGCTGATACATTTATAAACCCCCCAAAAGAGTGGAGAGGGTGTCGGCAGTCATTTTGCATTGACGTCACTTATCATTTTGCCCTTCTTTTCATCCGTCAGTGTCCGCTTTCAATCGGTCAATAATCCATCAGTATTGCTAAAGCCAAAAACAAACAGGAGTTGATCCAAAACAGAGATGACCAGTAAATCGGATACTTGCATGTCCTCTGTGTTCTGTATCCACTCCTGCTTTTAGCTGTCAATCCTGAAGCTTTTCATTCCTACAGACAGATTAAATGAAGGGGAAAACCAAACATAGTGGCAATGTCATAGAGTGGTGGAGGGGGAAAACAGCATTATGGAAATCAAAGGGTGTCCCAGGGAAACAGCGTCAGTTGGCAGCAGCATGAGTAGGCCGCAGAGTTGCACAATGACAAATTATGGAGGTGGCAGCAACATCATAGGCCACAGAGTGGTAGAATGAGAGAGTGTGGAGGTGGCGGCAGCAGTGTGAGGTCAGAGAGTGGCACAATGACAAATTCTGGAGTTTGCAGCAGACTCTGCTTGTGCTCCAATGTCCTCCTCCAATTCAGCCACCACTAGACTCTTGTGGCCATGAGATGTAGTTGAAACTTCTCCGGTGCCCTGACCAGACAGATTTTGCAGCATCTGTCCCAGGACATGAAGCAGTGGAATGACATTATTCATCCCATAGTCCTGGTGACTGACAAATAAAGTGGCATCTTCAAAAGGCTTGGCACGGCAGGTGTCATACATGAGCAAGTGGCTGACATCAAAGTTACACAGGGAAGTACTCCTGTCCGCTTGCATTATCAAAAAATCATTAATGGCTTTTCTCTGTTTATACAGGTGGTCTAACATATGGAGGCTGTAATTCCAACGGGTGGAAACATCGTATATGGGGGAGGCCATTCTGATTCTGCAACTCGAGGAGGGTGTGCTTGGCTTTGTAAGAATAGATGAAGTGTCCTGGCCATTTTTAGAATGTCTTGTAGATGGGTGGAAGACTTCAGGAACCTTTTGACAACCAGATTGAAAACGTGCGCCATGAAGGGCGCATGGACCATCCCTCCTCCGTGCAGCGCGGATACCATGCTTCTAATTTGCAGTTCTCACGGAGAAAGCCACACATTGATCTCTTGTTGCATGATGCAGAGCAGTTCCTCCCCTATTTGACTTTGTTTGCCCAGGCAAACCTGGTTTAGAACTGCGTGACACTGCTGTGCCCTGCACATGTGGTATAATGGAGCAGCACTAAGACTTGTAGACGCTGAGGTGGTGGTGAAGAAGCAGGAGGCGGACATTGGTGGAGGAGCAGCAGTTTGACAATGTGGAGGAGAAAGTGGCATCCCCTGTTCAAGTTGTTGGTGTGGCTGGGCGGAAAGCACATTCACCCATTGGGCCATAAATGACATGTACTAGCCCTGACTGTAGTTACAGCTCCACATGTCCGTGCTGCCGTGCACCTTGGAAGAAACCGATAAGCTCAAAGACTGGCCCACTTTCTGTTCTACATATTTGTGAAGGGCTGGTACTGCCTTTTTGTAAAATAAATTTCGGCTTGGAACTCTCCAGCTTGGTTCGGCACAAGCCATTAGTTCTCTGATGGGTGCAGAGTCCACAGCTTAGAAAGGGAGGAACTGCAGAACCAACAACTTGGACAGGAACACGGTCAGCTTCTGCACCTTAGGATGGCTGGACACATACAGTTGTCTCTTTGTAATCGCCTCCACTGCTGGCACCATGCGTAGCAAGGAGCAGGAGCATCTGGACCAGGAGATGATGTGAAAGACAAAAAGCTCCCTTCAGCAGAGGTGCTGGAGCTTTGACTGGCTGAAATGGCATGTGTGCCACTGGGTGCTGCTGCTGTTGCTGCGGTGGCAGGATGGACCACCACATCTGAGACACGTTTCTCCCAGGCCATTGGATGGTAACGCTGCGTGTGTTGATGTAGGGCCGTGTTGCCAAAGCTAGCTCGCTGGCCACGCTATACTTTCTGCCCGCAGATTCTACATATACACGCGCTTAGCTCCTCTAATGACTTAACAAAAAACTGCCACACTGCCGGGTTGGTGATTTTACCACCAACACTCTGTACTGAGTGACTACTAACGCCGCTGCCTCGCTGAGCCCCTCCTCGATAGGGAACATGCTGGTACAGAGCCACTCCTGCAAGACAAAGAAAGACCAGCGTCATAAGTATGCAGGTTTTTATGCACGGCATGCTAAACTCAATCAAAAATTATGACAAAATAAACACTTCAAAAAATTTCATAACTGTAACCCCAGAGGTCTTAATGTTGGGCCATCACCCAAATAACGTTAGGGATTAGAGGTGGAGACCTGGATACCTTGCTTCTTCAAACGGAGAGCCGATGGATGGGAAGTCTGAAACCCAGAGGCTTGAATGATAATTTTGGCTTTGTATGCTTTTTGTAAATTTGGTTTATGATCCTGATCTGTAATCATATTTTTCTTCTGGGGACTTATTCCCATTTTGCTTTACAGCATTGCATATCATAATTGCCCCCTGGCACCATGTATATGCATGATTGTTTTTATAATTGCATCTGTAGTAGTAGCATGATTAATATCATGCAATGTGAAAAATGCTTTAAAATTAGCCAGAAAATAGTTAATGGCAAATCTCTCAAAGAAAGAATAGAGCTGTTGTGCTCTCTATCTGTTTGTGTTTATTTGGCTAACGAAAAGATGAGATTATGGACAATTTCATCTTGGAATAATAATGGTAATCATACTTCTTACTTTAAAAAGAATTGAATCAGGCAAACTGCTTAATTTTACTTTATTAATTATAAGGAGAAATTATAGATGTTTTCATCTTACATTAAGAGAGACAAATTTCTTTATATGTCTCTGCAAAGAAAGAATAGTACTATTATGTTTATTAGCTGGCCATAGTGCTTTGTTGTATAAATGATGGAGATACAAATTATTCCATCATAAGGCTTACAAAGGATAATAAATGTTATTTATAAAAATAACAAATATGTAATAATTTCAGTATCTAACAACAACAGACACACTCATTATTTTTCTGCACTACACTGAATTCACAGTGAAATTGCATTGGTGAATGAAGCTGTCAATAACAGATCTTCACATAAAAGGCGCCCGAACCCCGACCCCAGAAGAAGCTGGGGAGACCCAGCAAAACACGTGTCCAGACATCCTTTACTTATCCACAGCCACAGCTTAGGGATGCAAAAACAGAGGGACTGTGCTAGTGTTGATACCTGAATTTGTGGGCGCACGTGATCTGAGACAAATTCATCAGCACTGCTGACGTGTATGCAGACACGGCGTGTAGCCAATACAGCCGCGATCCTCTCACACAGCAACAGCCACCTCATGCACATTGCCACGCTGCAGTACATGGCCGCGACGCTGATGCTCTCTGTGATCTGCTAACCTGAGGACGTCTATGTTGCACAGCCTGTTCCTCTTTGATTCCCACAATAAATTATTGGTGGGACCTTATCAGATCACAGAAGGGATGAAAAAACTCACGAGGGGACCCCGACCTATGCTTGCATCCCCAGCTGTTAGTCTACAACTGGTGTGGCTAGGATAAAGTATGGCAATACAAATTCAGTGTGAGATTATACTCAAGATTTTAGAGATCTAACAAAGGTTATCTTTTATTACACTCACAACTTTTTCTTTTCCCAATCTTCCCCCTTTTTTGGATAAATAAGTTTCCTAAGGTGGTGCACACCATGAGTGTGTTTTTAGATTGAACACACAACTCTCTTATATTGCACTCAACCATGTGCTGGTCTGGGCAATAACCTAGGCGTAGCCAGGTGGAGAAGGGAGGGGGAGTAATCGCTCTTCACCGCTCTCCTCTCCATTGAAAGTCTAGCACCGTATACGTCCTATATTTGGTGGTGGGTGGGGGGATAATCCGGCTAGGTCATAGTTCAGGGAGACATTATGCCGTAGACCTCTATGGGAGCCATAATACAGTTGCAAGTTGTACAACTGTATCACCGGCATTCATATGGTCTTGTGTATGGGGCCCGAGTAGGAGGGTGGTCTTGGACGGTTAGCTGCTACATACCTACATAGCATACAAGCAGCATTTACATTAAAAAGTCTTTTTAATTTCCCTCTTTTATCAGTGGCATAACCCCTGTCACCAAGCATCTCCCACTTGATCTTCCAGTTCACCTTCTCCATGTCCCCTAAAAAATTCTATTGCCCTGACAGTACTTTGACATGCTTTTTTTTTCCTTGACACCAATAAAATGTTTCTGAATATTGTCACTCCAAACGAATCCCCACAGAATCTGCTATTACTCCACTATTGATATGTGATAGAAGAAAACTGTATTAAAATAAATCTATTATTAAAATCCATCATGATAAACCAGGGACACTTACTCATAGATCCAGGCACCATGACTGTGAAAACTCTGTGGTTATAGTTGGCCAGGGAAAATCTGGCAATTATAGCCATTGTTAGTAGCTAGTGGGGTCAATCCAGCATTATGTCCAAGTCGCTTGTCTAAACCTGAACTCTGAACAAGAACACTGACATCAAGTCTGCTTATCTCTGCTAGGGCAAGATATATCACCTGTACTGCAGTCAACACATTCGGGCCTTATTCATCAAAAGTGTCTGAGAGCAAAACTTTCTAGTTGCTCATAACAGCCAATAAGAGCTTTCATCTTATAAATTGCTTTGGGAAAGTGAAAGCTCAAATTGGTCGCCGTGAGCAACAGGAACAGTTTTGCTCTCACACTTTTGATAAATTGTGAGCATCACTTAAGCAGTAGATTTGTGAAATTTCTGTCAGATTTAGAATACATACATATACTGATGCAGACAGTGCGAATAGTGTACTCAATGTCAGGATGTATTGCCACAAAGAAAGCAACAATGCCAGACAGAAGCATTTAAAGGGGTATTCCCACAAACACAAGTTTCTTAACCCCTTAAGGAAGCAGGTTTTTTTTCTGGTTTTCTCGCTCTCCACCTTCAAAAATCCATAACTTTTTAATTTTTCCATGTACAGAGCTGTGTGAGGGCTTATTTTGTGCATATCAAATTTACTTTCCCGTGATGTTATTTATTATTCCATGCCGTGTACTGGGAAGCAGGAAAAAAATTCCAAATGTGGAAAATTTAAAAAAAACGTGTCTGCGTCACGTTCTTGTGGGCTCTGTTTTTACAACTTTCACTCTGCTCTCCATATAACACCTCTACTTTATTCTTTGGTTTGGTACGATCACGGTGATACCAAATTTATACAGATTTTATTGTGTTTTAATACATTTTCAAAAGCTAAACAAATGTGTACGAAAAAGAAAATTTTTTTTTGCCATCTTCTGACGCTAATAACGGTTTCTTACTTTGGTGCAGGGAGCTGTGTGATATGTCACTTTTTGCAAAATAAGCCGACGTTTTCATTGCTACCATTTTGAGGACTGTGCGACATTTTGATCACTTTTTAATACATTTTTATGTCATGTATAAAAGGTGTAAAAGTCACGTTTTGGACATTTGGACGCCATTTCCCGTTTTGGAGGTCACCGCCGGCGATAACTTTTTAATACAGGCAGTCCCCGGGTTACATACAAGATAGGTTCTGTAAGTTTGTTCTTAAGTTGAGTTTGTATGTAAGTCAGAACCGTATACTTTATTATTGTAACCCCAGTCAAAATTTTTTTGGTCTCTCTGACAATTGGATTTAAAAAATGTTAGATTGTCATAAGAATCAGGATAAACAATAAATCTTAATTACAGGCACCATTGTTAACTGTTAAAGCTGTTTATTGTAGCCTAGGACTAAAGTACAGTAAATGACCAAAATCCAGAGGTCCGTTTGAATTTGAATTTTTAATATTTTTTATTAATTTTTTACATTTTTTTAAAAACTTTTATTTTTCTTTTTTTTTCACTATTTCTTAGACCCTCTAGGGCAGTGGTGGCGAACCTATGACACTGGTGCCAGAGGCGGCACTCGGAGCGCTCTCTGTGGGCACCCAGGCCATTAACCCAGCATGAAGTTCACCAGACTCAAAGAATCTTCCTACAATGATAGGCGAATTTGCCTTCCTCCTTTCAACTGCGTTGGTGTCCTAAGAAGACTGAACGATTGAAAATTGTCAAAGAACAAGGAGAAATAAATTACTGTTTATATTGCTGTGCTGGCACTTTGTAATAAATAAGTGACTTTTGGTTGAAGTTTGGGCACTCAGGCTCTAAAAGGTCACTGCTCTAGATGGTCTGATCGTTCCTACCACATACTGAAATACCACTGTATTGCAGTATATGGAGTTTTTGCATATGAATCATTACAATGAGCCACTGGCTCATTGTAACAAATCAACAGTAACCATGAGGCATCGGGTCTGGCGAAGATCCTAAGCTGTCATGCCAACCGATTGCCGTCCCGTCGGCGTTCGTGGAAGCAACGATCTGCCGGTGGCAGGGAAGAGGTTAACACCCTCGATCGGAGCGAGCAGTGTCCTAGTGTCAATTGTAGTTTATAAATGTTTTGCTGTAATTGGACCAAAGATTATCAATAAAGCTTCATTAGAGACACCTTGCAGCTGATCATTTCAGTCTGAGACTATAGTAAAGCATCCAGAGAGCAGCTTCACCACAGGTCAAAGTGGGCAGAGTGGTCTGTCTTTAACTAGGAGTCTTCTGTAAGTCGGGTGTTCTTAAGTAGGGGACCGCCTGTATACTATACAGAGCAATGTTACATGGTGACAAGTGGCTGAAACTTTGGTGTTGTGATCGGCCAGTCAACTCTAAATGGCCAATCACAGTTATTTAAAGTGAAATGAGACTTATTTAACTGTAATCCTGCTCTCCAACGGCTACATTCTTCATGTTGAGTCATTGGAGAATGGAGCAGAACTGTGTGATTTTTGCAAAAGAAAACCAAAACCACTACTGCTCCCATTATCCTCCTGATTGTCCTCGGTCTTCCCTGTGTGATCACACTTATTGTCCCTTCCTGCCCTCTGTGGTAGTGCTATTTTACACTGGAAGCACTGTTAAGCGCACTGTGTGTGCAGTACTCCACAGTATCCTGATCTGTAGTTAGGTGCACATGTCAGTTGGGTATCCTGACCAGTAGTTAGGTGCATGTGTAACACAATTATAAATGCACTGTGCTATTAGGTATCCTGACCACTATTTAGGCCTGGTATATACACTGGTGGCCAAAAGTGTTGGCACCCAAGCTATTCCGTCAGATAATACTCAATTTTTCCAAAAAAATAATTGCAATAAGAAATTCTTTGGTATTATCTTCATTTAATTTGTCTGCAATGGAAAACCACAAAAAGAATTGTGGATATAATTCCACACCAAACACAAAAAAGAGGTTGGACAAAAGTATTGGCACTGTTTGAAAAATCATATGATGCTTCTCTAATTTGTTTTAATAACAGCACCTGTAACTTACCTGTGGCACCTAACAGGGGTGGCAATAACTAAATCACACTTACAGCCAGATGAAATGGAGTAAAGTTGACTCAACCTCTGCCCTGTGTCCTTGTGTGTACCACATTGACCATGGAGAAAAGAAAGAAGACCAAAGAACTGTCTGAGGACTTGAGAATCAAAACTGCGAGGAAGCATGAGCAATCTCAAGGCTACAAGTCCAGCTCCAATGACCTGAATGTTCCTGTGTCTACGGTGCCCAGCATCATCAGGAAGTGTAAAGCCCATGGCACTGTGGCTAACCTCCCTAGATGTGGAAAGAAAAGAAAAATTGACGAGAGATTTCAATGTGTGGATGGTGGATAAAGAACCTCAACTAACATCCAAACAAGTTCAAGCTGCCCTGCAGTCCGAGGGTACAGTGGTGTCAACCTGTACTATTCCTCCACTTCTGGATGGAAAGGGGCCGTATGGTAGGATACCCAGGAAGACCCCACTTCTTACACAGAAATATAAAAAAGCCAGACCAAAAGTTATCTGAGAAGGCCAAAATGTTTTGGCAGAATGTTCTCTGGTCAGATGAGACAAAAGTAGAGCTTTTTGGGAAAAGGCATCAACATAGCGTTTACAGGAAAAAAAAGAGGCCTTCAAAGAAAAGAACACGGTACCTACAGTCAAACATGGCGGAGGTTCCCTGATGTTTTGGGGTTGCTTTGCTGCCTCTGGTACCCTCTGGACTGCTTGACCGTGTGCATGGCTTTATAAAGTCTGACGACCAACAAATTTTGCAGGATTTTCAGTTATTTCAGATATTTCAGTGCTTCTTATTTAATAAATTAGCAAAATATCTACATTTCAGTTGTTTTTTCTGTCAAGATGGGGTACAGAGTGTACATTAATGAGCAAAAAATAATTTTTTTTAATCTTACTAATTGGCTGCAATGAAACAAAGAGTAAAAATGTAAAAGATTCTGAATACTTTCCGTAGCCACTGTTTATATTTTTGGTGAGCTGTACAAAATGTAGTTCGCAGGGCTGGGACGAGGCATTTTGGTGCCCTAGGCAGACAAGCAAAATTGTGCTCCCCCCACCACCACCTCCATTAGGGCTGATCCTAATGGGAAAAATGAAATGCCCCCACCCTAAACTAATAAGAAATGCCAACTGATATCGAAACATAATAAGGCCTCCCAGCCATAAATTTTGCATAAAATAGAAGAATATATTTTTTTGGTGTGTTATAAATACAGCAGTTTAAATCCATATTTGAGATAGGCTAGTCTAAGTTGTATCTACTATATAAAGCTGAGTGTATGTGTATGTATGTATGTCCACTAAAGGAATCTGCACCGTCACGTTTGCAGTCACCATATTTTGTACAGCCGCTCACCCCACACTTTCCAAAATCCACTTATTAACCACCATATACAGGAGCCAGGAGCTGCTGCTGCTGTGGCAGTTGGAAGCTGAGCAGTGATTGGTTGCTGTTCTGCCACAGGTCACTAATATGAGCTCTGAGCTGTGATTGGTTACTATAGGCAATGAGTAAAATACAGTTTAGCTGTGAGGTAAGATATGAAGTAAATGTAAGGTAATAAGATAACCACCATATACAGGAGCCATTGTCTGCTGTGGTAGTAAGCATCTAATCACAACTCAGCTTCTATTCTGAGCTCTGAGCTGTTATTGGTTACTATAGGCAATGAGTGTAATACACCTTATTTGTGAGGTAAGACGTGAGGTAATATGAGGTATTATGATAACCACCATATAAAGGAGCCATTGTCTGCTGTTGCTGTGGCAGTTGGAAGGTGAGCCGTGATTGGTTGATTTTCTGCCACAGGTCATTAATATGAGCTCTGATAGGATAGCAATGAATATAATACAGCTTAGGCGTATTATTTGCGTTTCGTTTGCATTAACACATGCGTTTTCAAATGCATCATAACAGCTGAGAAGATGAGATTTGTCTAATTACATTGTTGTCAACATTGCATTTACAAAACGCAAGCGATAATGAGATGTTAACATAAGTGTTAACATACGTTTGTTATTTTGTTAATGTACACATTTTGTAAACACAATGTTGACAGCAATGTAATTCGGCAAATCTCTTCTCGACTGTTGTGATGCATCTGAAAATGCAGGCGTAAACACAAACAAAATGCAACCTGTGAATGCAGTCTTAGGTGTGAGTTAAGATGTAAACTAATATGTGAAGTAATATGATAACCACCATATACAGTAGCCATTGTCTGCTGTGGCTATAAGCAACCAATCACATGTCAGCTTCTATTTTGCCACAGGTCATTATTATGAGCTCTGAGCTCTGTTACTATAGGCAATGATTACAATACAGCTTATGTGTGAGTAGAGTGAGTGACAAGAGACAGGCAGGGAGAGTGAGCGACAGAGAGACAGGTAGGGATAGTGAGACAGGCAGGGAGAGTGAGTGAATGACAGAGACAGGCAGTGAGTGTGAGTGACAGACAGATGGGGAGAGACAGACAGGGAGAGTGCATGAATGATAGAGAGACAGCCAATGAGTGTGAGCACCACAAAAGGGATGTGTGCTACACAATATCAGCGCAGACACTTCTTAAATACATGTGCTGTGCTGTTTTAGCCTAGAAGAGCATGCACAGTCCGACAAAAGTGCAGCTTGCGACCCTTAGTAAATGTTACCCATTATGATCCATCTAGTTCTGTGAGCTGACAATGTGGTTAGATTATCAGGGTAGCTTCTGAACATTGTACTAGTATCGTACACAGAGAAAGACAGGGGTCAGAGATGGGATGATGAGATCCATTAGATGCCTGATATTGCACACACTAGGTCTGCTGAGCCTTCCTGCTGTGCCTCCCCAGATAATTTCTTTATTCTTCTGTATTTGTAGTACTCCTCATGCTGCTCCTGCTGGCAGGAACTTAGAGTGTATGTATCAGTGTGCATCAGTGAGTGGGCTCCATCCTGGACTGCAGGGGCTAGAGTGCAGGGCGCAGAGAGAGACGAGCTTGTGAAGCCTCAGGCAAGATGGCTGCTGACCCTAAAGTCAGAAGATACAGGAACGTGTCTAGGGGCAACTGAAATTGTGTACAGCAGGACTTATAGAGACAGGTTGGACTTATATCTGTGAAATGCTGTATTTTTGTGAATAAGGGAATGTGTTATCTTGAGTACATTTAAGAAGCTTGTCTTGGAGAGAATACCCCTTTAAATAGAAAAATGTAAGGAAGGAGGAAAGTACAGCGTCATTTCCTGAAGAGAATGTAATATCATGGGGGTGGCTGGTGTGTGCACCCAACGAGTGCGCGGACGCGAGTACATGTGCAGTGCCACCCACTGCCATGAGACCCAACCGAGCAGGCTGACAGCCATCACTGGAAAGTGAAAGAGGTAAATATACAAGGAATAGTACCTATAAATACAAGGTAGAGACCAACATATTTGGCTGTCTATGAAACAATTGTGATTTAGGCTACATTCACATGAACGTATGCCAGCATATGCCCCTCGCACTGGAGAGGAGGAGGGTTGACCCGTCTCCATAGAGATACATGGCTGAGCACATGGGGAAAGATAGGACATGTTCTATCTTTACCCCATGTATGCAGCAACACATGTGTGGCACTGTCATGCTCCTTCTGTCTAATGCTGCCCATGGGGACGTATGTATGGCCGGAAGCCTGCCCCTTGGGTAGGGGAAAACGTAAAATTTCACCTTAGTGGATCGACAACCCCTTTAAAGCCATACCATAAAGGGGTTTCTGCATTACAGAAATCAAAAACCCTAACTTAGGATAGATTAGCAATATCAGGTTATTACAATATATCAAAATTCTTAAAGGGGTATTGCGGGAATATGAACGACAGACGCAAAAACCCATGATGCTATAAATAAATGAATATAACAAAACTCAATGTCATTAGTTACAAAATGGAGCTTAAATAGTTTGATTTTATGAACCACAAAATTTAATGGCCTCTCTAAAGCAGGTGGAGTTATCACTAAGATGTCCGCCACTGAAAACTACAAGTCCCTTGATCCTTCAGTTCTCACTCCTCCTCCGTCTTATTTTCTGATCCCAGTGATGATGTAACAGACTGTACTGCTCTGTTACCATAGTAATGATGTGTAACTGCCATCACCAAAACACTGGCCATACTGGATGTACTGCAACCAACCAACTACAGCCAAAATTAGTGATGATCACATGATCTGCCTAGGCAGGTGCAGGACATGTGACCAGCGGCCATCTTCTGACCTGTGTCTTCTCCGCGCGGATAAAATTAACGGACTGATTAAAGGGCCAGTAGCATTTTAATTCTTCATTACATTGTGTGTCAACAGCATTTTTCTGGTAAAATTTTAAATAACAACTAATTACATATTAGCTTATATTTTACTGCCTCATTTTTATACCAATCATGCAGATTCCTGGAATACCCCTTTGAGGATCAGGATTTTACTGCAGCAGCTGGCACTGAAACAAACAGTTAGAAGTCTCACTTTTCTGTACTCTGTATAGTGTCCCCGCTCAGTCACTCACTACATTAAAAATGGAGCTTTGCCTTTGGCCTTTGTTGTCTGTGTTGGTTGTAAACAGTTGAATGATGAAGTGGGCGCTTGGTGTCTCACCTGATATGGATGACATATAAGGAAGTATAATATTAATCATCTGGAAACCCAATTTAATCTGAAACATCTCTTCATCAACAAAATGCAGTTTAAATATATGACTGATTTGATCCATTTATAAACATACAGTATGTGGAAATTTAGTATTTTTTTAAGTTTTGACTAAATTGAAGCAATGTGATCCTTTCTGACTTGGATACAAATGCATGTTTTTGTTTTTTACTTGCAGAATGGTCCAGGATATTCACTAAAATCATTCACTAGTTTAAGAACAGATGTCATTTTTAGGTTTATGAAAATTAAGGCCAATCAAGATTAAAGTTTTGGTCTATGAACACAAAACCACTCACTGTCAGTAAGAACTGGGGGTCTCTCTAAAGAAAATGAGCTCAGCTCCATCAGTCCCCACAACAGAATCATGGAGAGGTTGAATATTGAAATGACTTTCAATATAGACCTGCTTAAGGCAAGACGTGATCTTGTTTGTTTGTTTTTTTATTAAGAATTAACAACATTTTATCACATCCCCACCCTACTAGAACCAGCTTCCCCTGTCGTGGACAAAGCCTCTCGTGCTTTGAAGTCCATTTAGGCTCAAAACCTGTGTATAAAAAAACCACAGTAAACTAAATTAGATAAACCAAAATTTGAACAAAGGAAAAATATTATAATAGACAACTGCGCTTTGTGCTGCAACACTAATAGTGTGTGGCACCTTACCACTGCCGTGCCGCCATTGCCATCTGTGGGGACATATATGCGGCCACAAATTTGCGTGCACATGTACTTCCCCCCAGACGGCCGTGTGAATGAACCCTTAGAAGATTAAAAAAACACATTTTATAAATAATAATTATAAGTTCACAGTAAAATGGGATGAGTACACAACAAAATGGTGTTGGGCAGCAGCCATATACTACATAACATGATTATATGGTACAACCAAAGTAACACGCAGTGACCCAGCACAAATTGATAGCTTATCAAGTGATAAAGTGCGAGTGCTAAGGACAAGTAACAAAGTAGTGTATAAAATATACCTACAAGCACCAGCCCCAACACGTGTCAAAAGACCAGGTTAAAGTGGCCTAGGGTAGATTATAAACTGGAAAGAGGAGGGGGATCGCTGTCAAAGGCTCCTACACCAAGAATAATAGACAAAGGAGACATCCAGAAGCCAATTTTCGTTCGCTGGTTTTTACCAAAACTAAACCAGGTTGGACCTGGCATAGATATGCCGCACCAACCGACGGATGCATCAGGAGACTTAAAGGGGTATTCTCGTCTCGGCATTCACATTCAGTTTCACTAATCTTCCATATATAAACATTTCTTCAATTGGATGTTATTAAAAAAAAATGTTCCTGTGTGAAGATAATTTCTCATAAATGTAGCCATGTTGTCCCTTAGAAACGAGATAGCTTCCTCGGTTACGACCACCCCACACTCTGGCAGCGGTGGCCAGACATGCGCTATTGAGCCCTGCCTGACCTCCTGGGTGCAGCAATCATTACCACAGGACGGCTGTGGGACATACAGTAACTCCTGGACACTTCATATACAAAAACTTTTTGTTTATTTGTGAAATCCATCCAGCAGAGGTGGTCATATCCGAGGAAGCTGTCTCGTTTCTAAGGGACAACATGACTATATTTATGAGAAATTATCTTCGCACAGGAACATTTTTTTTAATAACATCTAGTGGAAGAAATGTTTATATATGGAAGATTTATCAAACTGATTGTAAATACCAAGGATGAGAATACCCCTTTAAGCCTCTTGCTGTATTTGGCTGGACAGGAGAAGGGGTTGAGATTTTTGATAATTCTCCCCCTCAGTGTTTACGTAAATTGGGGTGTAAGCATCTTGATTACATTGTACGCAAGTTTAACATGATGGAAATGTAACATGTGAATGCAGCATAACATGATGTCCATACTGTGCTTAGGTAAATGCGCTGTAAACACCTAGTTCATATTATGTTTATGTTAATGCAGTTTAAATCAACACAATGTTAACTGAATATAAATGCACTATGCGAAGGCAGCCTAACTTCGCGTTCATATAGTGTTTACATAAATACTATATAAACTTCACATTTGAATAAGTTTTACTTCAGCATGATGTTAATGTGATGTAAATGCAAAATGTAAACTCAGTCTAACATTGCATTCATAAACACTTTGTTAACATTGTGTTTATAAAAATGTGGTTTTTAACTTTAACTTACCAAAATGATTTTTTGATTGTTTTTTTTCATGATACATTGTACTTCATGTTAGTGGTAAATTTTTGTTGATAAATTTTTCATTTATTTATAAAAATAAATCCAGCAGGTAATTTAAATGCTGCAGTCATGCTGACCATGGCATTTATCAGGTTAAACACCCGCTATCAGAGATCACTCTGACCGTGAGTGTTACACTAGGGTGTCAAATGTTAGTTACAGTTGATCCACAGTTAATTTTAGTGCTGAAAGCAAGTTTAATTTATTTGGGAAACATTATTTTCATCAACAAACTGGGGAAAGACTGAGCTCCAAGTTTGTAAAGAAATCAGGGATAGGCGGTGGAGGAAGTGTCATGGTTTGGGGAATGTTTTCTGTGGCAGTAGTTGGATAGCTACATGGCAAGAGTGAATGCAAGTGTGTATCAGAACTATCTTCAACAGTTCCTTACTTGCATTCTTCACTCAATCAGCCAGCAATTTTCATGTAGGACAGTGGCCCCTGTCATACAGATGAATGGGTAAAGCAGTTCCTTGAAACAGAAAACATTGAAAAGATTAAATTAGCAGCCTAGAGTCCTGATCTAAACCCAATAAAAAGCTGCTTGAAAATCTTTGGTGACAAAGTTATGGCCAAGAAACCCATGGCAGTCATATAACTGTGGAAGAGACTGGAAGAAGAGTGGACCAAAATCCCAGCAGAGCAGAGTGAGAGACTAGTGATGTCCTGTGACTAGTGATGTCCTGTGACTAGTGATGTCCTGTGACCGCAGATATGCTTAAGTCATTTAAAGCAAAGACTTGTGCATTTCCTACTGATTGGTGACTACTGTAACCTTCGGGAAATGTAATTATAATCTCTGTGCTACAGTCATTGATGTTTTCTAATTATGACCAGCATGTGTTTTTTTGTAAAATGAAGATTTTATGTTGATACACTTTGGTCATCTTGTAAAAGCCTGTTCTAGTGGCATGGTGTACTACTTGCATTTATTTCTGAAAATCAAGTGATCCTGCATTGTTCTCTGATTTCAATCTCCAGTGTACATTGTGTTTACATGGTTTATATCAACACAATGTGAATGTAGATGCAAAGTGTAAATGCAGCCTAACATATCAAACAAAGCAATGTTTTCATCAGCAACAGGTTGACACAATGTAAATCTAACTTATAATGGTGAAAAAAATCAGTGAAGTGATAAAAATATGGCCTGGAGGGGTTTAGTATAGCTTAGGTTATTTTACACACTGTAGTATAGAGATTAACTCCGGGGGTATACTGTAGCCTGACCAGACTAGACCCAAGCTCCAGGCACCAAATGGAGTATACCCTGGTCTAGGCCAAACTCTACCTGGTGTGGGGATTTGGCCCAGTAGAGACCGTGGTAGCGGGGTGCTGTGATGCAGTTCAAGACAGTGACACCAAAGTACAGTCCAAAACAAGTCTAGCCTGCGTTTATTGTAGCAGCAAAATAAAACAGCCTTTACATTCAGGCATTAAACAAACAAAAATCCTACCCGTCAGGGTGCTAACTATACAGGTGTTCACTAACTCACCACTATACAAAATCACTTGGCTGCTCCAGGCACAGAGGTCAGGGCTGTGTGCTCTCCAGCCTCCTTCCAGAGAGAGACAACACTCTCAGCTCTGCTGAGCGGTTTTAAAAAAAAAACTGATTGGGCTGCTCCCATCACCTGTGTCCAAGGTGCTGGACACCCAACCTCAGCACTAAGGCCTTGCATAATAGCAAAACCTAGGGGAAACATACCGCCCATCCACAGTTAACCCCTTCAGTGTCTCACACTGGGTATAATCAGAGACACAGTTATTCTGGCCTACTACACCATTTTAACAAATACATATATGGCTTTAGTTAGTTAGCTCTGTGTAGTGGCTGGAAGCTGTAGCCATGTATTCCATAACAGTATGACAGCAGTTCCCGCTTTCAGGCACTACAAGAGCAAAGAAGCAACTGCCTCCATCTCTGTGCTATAATGTCAGGAGGAACATCTGATGTTCATGTTTGGGCTAGGTTTAAGCCCACGATCCTGAGCAAGGCCATCAATTCCTGAAAAACCTATTTATTGGAAATCTAGTAATTAATTGCAAACACATCAAAACGTTATCTCAAAATAAGTAAAATGTTGATCAACCTCTTTATGCTCAGCTGATCAGCAGATCACTGGAGCTGGGCCGGCATCAGTACACACAGGGTATCAGCTGACATCCCAGGTATTTAATCTGTTTAACCCCTTCCCACCGAGGCCCTTTTTTGTTTTTGCAATTATATTTTTCACCTTCAAAAATCTATAACTTTTTTATTTTTCCATGTAAAGAGCTGTGTGATGGCTTTTCTGCATTACAAATTGCACTTCATAGTGATGGTATTAAATATTCCATGCCTTGTACTGGGAAGCAGGGAAAAAAAGTGAAAATGGTGAAAAACGCATTTGCCATTTTCTTGTGGGCTTGGATTTTACGGCTTTCACTGTGCGTCGCAAATGACATGTCTACTTTATTCTTTGGCTCGGTACGATCACGGGGATATCAAATTTGTATAGGTTTTCTAAATTTTTTTTCTACATTTAAAAGAATTAAAACCTCCTATTCAAAAAAAAATATTAATAACTTTTTCATACTTTGGTGTACAGAGCTGTGGGTCATTTTTTGCGACATTTGATGACATTTTCAATGCTACCATTTTTAGGACTGTACAACCTTTTGATCACTTTTTATAGAATTATTTATATTTTTAAAATGGCAAAAAAAAACCCTCAACTTTGGGCGCCGTTACGGGGTTAAACGCAGTGTAAACCAGGTATTATATTTTGATAGATCGGGCATTTTCGGATGTGGTGATACCTCACTTGTTCATGATTTTTACTGTTTATTTATATATTTATATCAGTTCTAGGGAAAGAGAGGTAATTTGAATTTTTAATATAATTGTTTTTTAAACTTTTTTTTAATTTTTACTATTTTTCAGACCCCCTAGGGCACTTTAACCAAGCTTTGCCGCCCGTGGATGGATGGGTTAACACTTGCGATCGGTGCAGCAAATATGCAGCAAAGACTTACCGGCTATGGAGAGGGCTCAGCCTGCAAGCTCTCTCCATTCACCAGTTGACATGTGACGTACTATTAGGTCACACGTCGGTAAGTAGTTAATTGCTGCGGTGACAGTTTACACTGCATTTACAAATCCTTATGGGGGTCTCTCCCCCACAATCATTTCTGTGGTAGCCCTGAGGTCACATGCAGTGCCTGTAAGATCCCGTCTGTGATAGTCACAGTGTCTGAGTGAGCTAATACCAGGGCCGCATCTGCCATGAAGTGAGATGAGCATCACGCATCAGGCGACAGATGCCCGAGCCCTAATGGGGCGGCCGTCTGGGCATGTGTAATGTGGGTGATTCGGGCACCAATTGCCGCGTGAATCATCCACCATGAAATTAATTGGGTCTGTTTCTTTAAGAACACAGACGCAATTAATACACTGAGTGGGTGCAGGCCTATTTGGCTGTGTTGCTCTGGAGGACCCAAGCATTCCAGCTATGTGGGAGTGATACTGGAGGCAAGTACGTGATTTATTATTTTTAATTCTTAAAGTTTACTGGGGGAGGCAGTGTATACTAAGGGGGTGGGGGGGCGCTGTGCATACTTGGGGCTTGTGCATACTGGGGAGCTGTGCATACTGGAGTGGCTGTGCATACTGAGGGGGGTTGGCTGTGAATACTGGAGTTGCTGTGAATACTGGGGGGTTGGCTGTGCATATAAGGGCGGTGGCCGGAAGAAATCTGACTACTAGTGTGTAAGGTAGCATCTTTCGCTGCGGGTGGGGTTAGCATTTTCAATTTTTGCCTCAGGCAGCAAAAATGCTAGAATTGGCCACTGACGTGGCACAGAGGCCCTGATAAATATGCCCCAAGATGCCTATTAGGCTATATGGTAAACACCAAAAAATAAGTAAAAAAACTGTTACAGAATTGATACATTTCTACTTCTCTGACTGCCCCCCCCCCAAAAAAAAGTGCACATTTTCAACAATAGGGCATAGCCACCCCAAAATGGTATCACTGGAAAATACATCTTATCCCGCAAAAATGCCTACACAGGGCCCCACTAAAGGGAAAATAAAAAAATGTATAGCCTACAAAAGGGCACCAATGAGGAAACTGAAATCTGCTACATTCTATAGGACAAATTAGAGAGATGCAGGTTTCTCCTTGCCTTCTGTGCCTTGCTATTTGCCGATACAACAAGTAACGTCCACATGTGGGGTGTCTTCATACTCAGGAGACATTGCATTAAAAAAAAATAAATAATAAATAGAATTTAATCGTTCTGTAAATTTTAGGGCTAAATGAATGATTACCACCGACAAAATTAGACCTTTCAAAATGTAACCTCCTTTTTGTTTTATTACTGCGGCGCTCAAAGGGTCAAAAAATCTTGCTAAAGCTAAATTTTTAATAGTTTGAGGGGTGTACTTTTGTAAATGGGAGGGATTCATAGGGGGATTCTAATAATTTATACTTAAAAAAATTATCCCAAAAATTTCGGAGAAAAAAATGTCATATAAGAATAATGTCTATTGTCATATAAGAATAAAAGGACTTTTAAAAAAAAGTTTTTAAAATAAATAAACTTATCAACCAAAATTTACCATTAACATGAAGTACAGTGTGTCACGAAGAAAAACAATCTCAAATTAATTTTATTAAGTTAAATGGTTCAACAGTTATAACCATTTGAAAAAAAGAGGCTGAAACTTAAAGGGCATCTACCACCAGGATGAAGGACTGTATGTAAATGAGCCTGAGGGGCTTCATAGGTGTTAATGGAGTCTGGAGCCACTCATGCTCATTTGCATACAGGGTTTCATCCTGGTGGTAGATGTTCTTTAGCGTACAAACTGGCTATGTCTTTAAGGGGTTAAAAGCAAATAAGCATATTAACACAGATAAACTTTATACTTGTATATAACAGACAGAACTAGCTGCTGGATACTGGTTAAAAATTCCGGTGGTGATACAGATTAAAGACAAATGGATGTGAGATGTTTATCTAGATGCTTGAAGGGATAATCTCATCTGGACATTCACATTTAATTGAATTATTCTTCCATAGCTATACATTTCTTTAATTGCATGTTATTCAAAAAATGCACCTGTGTGAAGATAATTTCACACATAAATGTAGCCATATAGTCCCTTAGAAACAAGAAAGTCATCTTTGGATACAACCACCACTGTGCTCTTCCAGCAGTGGCTGGGGCTGTACAATGGAGGCGCCCACCAGCCATTTCATATGCAAATATAATGTATTTCTATGTGCAATCACCCCACTGGTGAAGGGAATATGTGGTGGTTGTACCCAAGGACAACTGTTCTCTAGGTGACTACATTTATGGTAGTCACCATAATCGTAAGATGGTAAGGTAAGATATCTTCACAAAGGCACAATGTATTTAAATATCAGCCAATTGAAGAAATGTTTATATAGGGCAGATTACTTAAATTAAATGTGACTGTCCAGATGAGAACACCCCTTTGAATTCTGTTGTTTTACTGCCCATCGACATTGGCTGACCATTTGTGAGTACAAGTCATAGGTGTGCGGCTTCCCTGAAGCTTTGGGAAATTGAAAGTGTAACCATACACAACTTTTTGGAGTGAATCGGGCTCTTGTATGGTTGGTAGAAATGTTCCATGGTAGGAGAAGGGTGAATCTACTTGTAGGATTACTGGGTGGCTGGATGAGTCCCGTAACACCTTCAGGACACGGCCTAAAATGGCCTTTTTTTACATAACTTTTGTATCTGTGTCAGGCTTAGAGGTTGTGGATCCTCAGGACCACTGCGGACGATGGCACAAGCCACTACCTGGGACCGGAGTCTAAGTGACACCCGGTTTTCACCAGAGCCCGCCGCAAAGCGGGTTGGACTTGCTGCGGCGTGGTTCCACCAGGTCGTTCCACAGGCGTGACTTGTCCGCAGTGGCAGCCAAGGTCGAGGTACAGAATCGGCAGGCAATCTCGTAGTCGGGGTCAGGCAGGAGGTCAGGACGGGCAGCACGGGTTCGTAGTCAGAGTCGTAGCAACAGGTCAGGACAGGCGGCAAAGGAGCGTGGTCAGAAACGGAACTGGGGTCACAACAGGAAATCTCAAGAACAGCACAAGGCATCAAATACAGCTTTCTCTAGGGCGCAAGGCACAAAGATCCGGCAAGGGTAACAGGAAGAGGCAGGGTTAAATAGTTAAAGGGAAAAGGCCAGCGCCAATTAGTGGCGCGCTGGCCCTTTAAATTTACAGAACTTGCCGCGCGCGCGCCCTAGCTGTCGGGGACGCGCGCGCACAGCCGAAGGGGACGAGGAAGCTGCGGACGGAGCCGACGCCGGAGGGGCAGGAGCCGGGACCCGTGAGTAGCGCTTGCGGTGCGCTGGCGGGGGACCGACGGCACGGGTGAGCCCGCGATCCGTGACGGGGATCGCGGGACCACCCGTGACAATCTGACATGGACATGAGGGCTTGTTTTTTGTGGTAACATTTGTATTTTCCAATGGGTTCATTTTTTATGGTAAAAATAGCTTCAAATTTATTTTACTTTTTCATGCAATGGAACAGAATAAGCCGTATAGCTACTTGTTTTTTTTATTAAAACTTTTACACGGTTCACCATACAGTATAATAAACCAGAGACAATTATTCTATAGGTTAGTATGATTTAGAGGACACCAAACATGTCCAGGTTTTCTTATGTTTTACTACTTTAGTATATAAAAACTCCATATTCTGAGAGTTATAGCTTTTTTTATTAATCAATCAAAAGAGGATTATTAGGACTTGTTTATTTTGGGGAAAAGTAATGGTTAGACTGGTGCTACTGTAGGGTGCATCTGACTTTTTGGTCAGAATTAGAAAGCAATTTTTATTGGATTTTCACAATACGGTTATAATAATGTTATATCTGATTGGTCGCTACAGACACGACATTAACAAATTTCTTGGGTGGGTTTTATTTTGTTATTTTTTTTAACTTCTAATAGAATTACATATAGGGAATGGGTGATTTTTGTGGTGTTTTTTAAAAATGTTTATTTATTTACTTATTTTTTAAAACTGTGTACTGCAATGTATTGTATATGTCAGGGATTTACTGACAGTTGGCCAGTTTTTCCACCGTACATGGCAGACCTCTGTCTGCCTTAGAGACCACCGGGACTTCACCATCGCGGATGACAGCAGTTAAGGGGTTAAACGGTCTTGCAATGATAGATCTCCATGCCAGGCAGGCGCAGCGAGGACCAGGCTGTATGTAACAGCCGATTTCCACTCCGGATCTGTCAGTATGCCAGCGCGATCCGGGGGACGAATTAGATCGTCCTAATGTGGCAACGACCCGCTAATTAGGACAATCTATTCCGTCAAATGTCCTTAACCAGTTAAATCAGTGATGTAGAAACTTATTTGAGACCAAGTGCCCAAGCTACAACAAAAATTCAATTTTATCTATTGCAAAGTGCCAATGTAGGAATTTAAGAAGTAATTTATTGCTCCCTGTTCTTCCTCAGTTTTCAATTGTGTTAGTATCCTAAGGACACCGATACAGTAGAGAGGAGGAGCAGAAGCTTCAATGATAATCCAGCTCCGCCCACACCTTGTCACTCCTTCTGCAGTCCCAGGAAGCTATGGATACGTCACAATAAGATGGCACGTCGCACTGCAGTCCTGTCTGGTGAAGGGCCTATAGAAAGGGCTCCGAGCGCCTCCTCTGGCACCTGAGCCATAGGTTCCCTCCACTGCCTTAAACCATTCTTTGGATGGGGGAGCTTGAATTATCATAAGGCTCGGTGGTATATAGAGGCTTATTTTTCATGAAATGCTTCCAGGGAGAACTAGTATACAAATGAAGGCGAGATGCAGATAATTTGTGAGTACGTGTAACGATAACTGTAAAGTGTAATGGAGCAGCCATGTCATCACCTAGGAGCATTAAAGAGTCATCTCTCCCCTCGTAAGGTGTGAATAAAGAGTAAGATCGCTCCATGCAAACAGGCGTGTGCTCATGAAAAACGTATAGACCCCCCACCCCTCAGAGGAGACCTGCAACGCTAGCGGTGGGAAGGGCTCGCTGCATCCACCTGACATTGAGCTCTCTGTCCACGTCTTGTATGAAGTTCTGCTCTATAGGTCGGTATTATGTGTATCGCTCATGTATATTCCCCCTTGTGTTTTTCAGCTCTGGGCGGCTCAGAAGATAAAGCAGGTGAGTTCTTCTACTGCTTGGACATTGTGGTACATGGGGACATTGTGTGATGGGGTCAGGGATTTCAATGAACAGGGTCAGCAGAGTCTCCAACCACCAGAGAAGTAGACGTAAGAGCTTACAGAGGAGACACCTGCTCTAAATACAAGTAATACTGCGATACGGATCGATGCCAAGTCTGCTTTCCTCATGCAATCATAGGACCTCATCTCTAGGAGATCATGACGGCCACCTTAGGGTTGGTGGACGTTCCTTAGTTCTAATTCCCTACAATCGTGCATAGAACGGTCCTGGTAGAAGACCATCCCATAGTCCAGTGGATCTGTAGCTGTAGGTTCATCTTCTGAGATGTCCGCGGTGATGGGGTCGTAGCCCAATGGGGCCCAACGTATGGAGGTTTGAACACAGAGCTTGCCAGATCAGTCCGTGTCCCCATGGGGCTCACAATCTAATCAACCTGCCAGTATGTTTTGGATTGTGGGACGGAGACAGTCTTATACTACATCAAATTCATCATCCAGCAGACACTGTGATAAATCTGGGATATGTGTAAGGCTCTCTCTCACTCTGCTGTTTATGGTACTCTGTGTAGTAACCTTGGTTCTGGTCCTGTATCTAGGTAGTGAGCTCGATTCCATTGCAGAATGTAGTTAGTAGGCAAACATAACTTGAAAAATTAATGTGTGACAGTGTAAGTTATGTGCATATCATATATTTCCTGAGTACCAGGTTTTATAATACATTTGTTTATGCTTTACAGTTCTATCTGGGTATTACGTACTTCCCTTGTCTTTTTATTCTACCGTTTTGGTTATACATGGATAATTTGAATGTGAATACAATGGAACCTTACGGACATAATTTGTTCTTGGAATGTGCTTGTAATTGAAAATGCTCTTATATCAAAGCAGGTTTTCCTCATAGGAAAAAAACTGAAAGGCATATTATTTGTTCCCCAACAACGAATACTCAATCCAAAGTGCCCATTTATCAGAGCTAGATTTCCCATTAGAAATAATTCCGTTAGGGACTTCAAAACATTTTTACAATAAAAAATAAAGTAACTGCTTTCTTGTTCAAATCACTTCACAGTAATACTATTACTAACAAACACAAAACACTCCGACGCGACTCTGGTCCATCATACAGTACACCAAGCCACTTCATACCCAGTTTCAGACGCTGACCCCATCCTCTGGCTCCGTGCAGTGATACTCAAAGGCCTGCAGTGGTCCGTGGTTTAGTTATTTCATGGATGCCTTAGGCCTCTTCCACACTAGCGTTGCGTTTCACGTCAGGGTGCAATGCGTGAAAAACTGACGTTTTTGGCTGCGTTTTTGTTCCATTTTACCTTGGAGTAATTAGCGTTTTTGCGTTTTTCAAGCGCGTGATGTTAGCGTTTTTGGCGCATTTTTCACACGCGATTCAATGGGAGACTCGAGCATTTTTCAAAGGGCCCATGGTTTGGGATTAAAATGTGTTATTTAATTGAAAAATAATGTCTTCTGATAATTTGCAAACATCTGCGATCTATTCTTCACTGTTCCGCGCGTATATTCCTTTCAAAATGTAACCTCCTTTTTGTTTTATTACTGCGGCGCTCAAAGGGTCAAAAAATCTTGCTAAAGCTAAATTTTTAATAGTTTGAGGGGTGTACTTTTGTAAATGGAAGGGATTCATAGGGGGATTCTAATAATTTATACTTAAAAAAATTATCCCAAAAATTTCGGAGAAAAAAATGTTATAAAAGAATAATGTCTATTGTCATATAAGAATAAAAGGACTTTTAAAAAAAGTTTTTAAAATAAATGAACTTATCAACCGAAATTTACCATTAACATGAAGTACAGTGTGTCACGAAGAAAAACAATCTCAAATTAATTTTATTAAGTTAAATGGTTCAACAGTTATAACCATTTGAAAAAAAGAGGCTGAAACTTAAAGGGCATCTACCACCACGCTGAAGGACTGTATGCAAATGAGCCTGAGGGGCTTCATAGGTGTTAATGGAGTCTGGAGCCACTCAGGCTCATTTGCATACAGTGTTTCATCCTGGTGGTAGATGTTCTTTAGCATACAAACTGGCTTTGTCTTTAAGGGGTTAAAAGCAAATAAGCATATTAACACAGATAAACTTTATACTTGTATATAACAGAAAGAACTAGCTGCTGGATACTGGTTAAAAATTACGGTGGTGATACAGATTAAAGACAAATGGATGTGAGATGTTTATCTAGATGCTTGAAGGGATAATCTCATCTGGACATTCACATTTAATTGAATTATTCTTCCATAGCTATGCATTTCTTTAATTGCATGTTATTCAAAAAATGCAAAGATAATTTCACACATAAATGTAGCCATATGGTCCCTTAGAAACAAGAAAGTCATCTTTGGATACAACCACCACTGTGCTTGGGGCTGTACAATGGAGGCGCCCACCAGCCATTTCATATGCAAATATAATGTATTTCTATGTGCAATCACCCCACCGGTGAAGGGAATATGTGGTGGTTGTACCCAAGGACAGCTGTTCTCTAGGTGACTACATTTATGGTAGTCACCATAATGGTAAGATGGTAAGGTAAGATATCTTCACAAAGGCACAATGTATTCAAATATCAGCCAATTGAAGAAATGTTTATATAGGGCAGATTACTTAAATTAAATGTGACTGTCCAGATGAGAACACCCCTTTGAATCCTGTTGTTTTACTGCCCATCGACATTGGCTGACCATTTGTGAGTACAAAGGTGCCATTCTGCCACTAAATTAAATAGGGCAGTTTGGTTTTTATTGTGTTTCTGCCACCTGATGAACATTGTATGCAGTAAGCACACTTAAAGGGGTTTGCCATGAAAGAAATTTCTCAAATTTTAATCCCCTAGTGATGTTTACACAATAGAGATACAATTTTACTCAGTTCTATTGCTTTTGTTTTTTAGCTCCTATCACTCCCTTGGCTGGTTAGTGTAAAATACCAGAGTGTGGACGGGTGCTGTGAGATGCTGTGTGCTGAGAATTTGCTTAGATTATCAGGTTACAGGGTTTATCTACACTTTTATTTAGCTTCTGAACAGTCTACTAGTATCTGACACATAGAAAAAGATTGATGAGACAGATCAGAGATGATGAGATCCAAGAGATGGATATAATACACAATGACACTCTGCTAACTCTTGACTCACTCTTAACATCTTGAATGTAGCATGTAGCAGCTATTAATGAGAAGAATCCGACCATAGTCATAAGATGTACGGTTGGATCCAGGGACATCCAAAATTTTAAACATCAGGACTGATTGAGACTGGTTGGACTTATATGTGTGAAATGCTGTATTCTTGTTAACAGCGAATTAGAGAATGTGCTTTTTGTCAATGTCAGAACTCATTTACCTCATTTACAACATGAACATTTCCTTATACTGTACTGATATCCCTATATTTCACAGCAAAGTGACATTTACTGCTAAGTTCAAAGTTGTAGCCTTAACTGTAAATTTATAATGATTTTACCAAATTATTATATGTGATTCCCCCTTTAACCCCTTAACGTCAAAGCCACTTTTCATCTTCCTGACACGGCACATTTTTTCAAATCGGCCCTGTGTGACTAAGTGGTTATCACTTCGGAACACTTTAACCTATCCAACTGATTTTGAAATTGTTTTCTCGAGACAATTTGTACTTGAAAAAATTTGATGGTATGTTTTGCGTTTATTTATGAAAATAATGGATATTTGGTGAAAATTTGGAAAAAGTCTCGATTTTTGAAATTGAAAATGTTGTACTTTTTCCATACATAGTCATAAAAGCAAAGAAACTTGATAACTAACATTAACCTGATGGCTGTCTATAGTTTTTTATATACTTTTGCAATTTTAATGAAGAAAAAATAGTACAGAGAAAATTTCATTTATTTTCGTGTCGCAATCTTTTCAGAGACATAACTTTCATATTTTTTGGTTGACAGAGCAGGTTTAGGGCTTATTTTGTACGTGTTATGTTGTCCTTTTCAGTGCTAGCATTCTGGCGCACATAACTTTTTTTGATCACTTTTTAAAACATTTTTGTCAAGGGATTTTATGAAAAATGTACATTTTTGGCAAGTTTTTCGGGTTCTGTTTTTACGGTGCTCACCGAGCAGGTCCAATAATGTCTATGAGTTATTGTACAGATTGTTACGGATGCGACGATACCAAATATGTGGGGTTTTTTGGGTTAATTTTTTTTTACTTTATTATATATGTATAGGGAATGTTTGTGTTTAGGAGAATGTTTAGGGGTTTTTATTAAGTGTTTTTAACTTTTTGTCTTTACTTTTACAGGTTGGCTTGAGATGCTCTTCTTCACCTAACAGATGTGGTACACTGTGTTGTGTGTCAGGATTCGTGATCAGTAGATCCTCTGGACCACTGCAGGAGGTGGTACTAGCAGACTACTGGGACCAGAATCTAAGTGCCACCTGGTCTTCACCAGAGCCCGCCGCAAAGCGGGATGGTCTTGCTGTGGCGGGGTACCACCAGGTCATTCCACAGGTGCGTCTAGCCCGTGGTGGCAGCCGAGGTCGAGGTACCTTAGCAGGAGACAGTTTCCTGGTCAGGTCAGGGCTCAGGGTCAGGGCAGTCGGCAGAGATGCAAGGTCAAGTCCAATCCAGGTTCAGCAACAAGAGGTCCAGGCAGTTGGGAACGGGAACACAGGAACGCAGGAATGCAAGAACACAGGAACGCAGGAACACAGGAACGCAGGAACACGGAAACTCAGAAACACAGGAACTCACAGGAACATTGCAGGGGAGCTTTCTCAGAGGTATGAAGCACAAAGATCCAGCGGGCAATGCAGGAAGTGGGCGGCTTTTATAAAATTCCTGGAAATGGCTGGCACCAATTAGCAGTGTGCTGCCCTTTAAAACTTCGAGCGGGGCCACACGTGCTGTGCTGCCAAATACTGGGCAGAAGCATAGAAAGGTAAGACCGCAAAGGGGGATGATGGGCGCTGCGGAGGTGCCGGGGACCAGAGCGAGGCACGGGTGTACCCGTGATCCAAGACGTGATCACGCAAACCCGGGGGCGTCCAGCGGAGAATTGGACCCCTCCGGTAAGCGATTTCGTGCACTGGACCCTTTTGTGCCGCGGTCATGCGTGACCACCGCGTGTAAGGGGATAACACTCCTCCAATCGCTGGCACACAGCTGGATCTGCAGCAGCTCTGTTCAGGAACCAGTGCCAGAAACATGGAACGCATCTCCCGCAATGCTGTACTATTACATCAAATGTCAGGAAGGGATTAAAAACAAACAGAATAATGCCTATATTGTGCTGTTCGACCATTTCTTTCCAAAATTATGGTATTTTGTGTTCTGAAAGTGAAACTGTCTATGCCCTCAAACTGAGGCCAGTTATCATGGTCACACATCCCATGATGCCTTGTGTTCTCTCTCAAATTAATTTAGCATTAAATCCAATAGTTTCCCACAAGTAAATCCACTGAATACTGCACAGTGCACATACAGGATGTATATGGTGACTAGCCTGGCAGCTTCCAACAAATGGAGGAGTAGGGAACATCTAATAAGTGATAGAAATCATAAGTAAACCAGTTACATGAAGTATATAGCCTACGCTGTGTGAGCAATAAGGGTCAATAGCTTCTCTGCACAGTGCACAAAGTGCTGACTGTAAGTTGGGAGAAGGGTTGCAGCATAAGGTGCAGAGAAAGACAGAGTTCTGTAGAACTACATTGGAAAAAATACACGTCACTCAATGTTTCGGAGCATACGGGAGCACAAGTAGGTTACTACACCATACATATAGAGAAAAGATAACTTGGCACTCATTATTGGTCAAAAATTGAGAATTTATTTGGTCCAGAATAAACAGTATAGCAACAGTATAGCAATATTATTTTGCAGCGTTTCGGTCTTGTAAAATCAGACCTTCGTCAGGCACTAGAATTTCTATTCTAGTGCCTGACAAAGGTCTGATTTTACAAGGCCGAAACGTTGCAAAATAATATTTTTGTCACATGACCTCCTCCTGTGTGAGCAGGGAGCAGGAACCTCTCCGTCTTCCAGAAGTCCGTAGAGTTTGTTTATAATACAGACTCCAGGGCTCAGCAGAGGAAGAAGCTGGTGCAGCACTCAGATGACCTAAGGGCTATAGCAAAGAAACTGCTGGATATAGGTAACAAAGATAATAGACAAAGTTGTTCTACATCCTAAGAGGTATTGACTTGTGGGAAAAAAAACTTTACAGTTACTCATTAAGGCCCCTTTCACACAAGAGTATGTTCACCCTAGCATAGGATATGGCCTTGACTGGATAAGGGGAGGGGTGAATGCCCCTGTAATCTTCATAAGGAGTTATGCATCAGCAATGTATGTACAACAAAAAATAGAGCATGGTCTAACTTTTTTTTCCGGTATGCCCTTGAACAATGCTCTTCTGTGGTGAACGTATGCTTGCTGCTGTTTGTACGGTTTGTGTGACAGGGGCCCTAATACTGTTATTATCTGCCTCTTGTAGACCTTATCATTTTTTATATTTCTGCCTATTTTAATAATGAGATGACTGGTGAAAGGTGATCTCTACAGAACTGTAAGGGTCAATCTATTGTGAAGCTTAATGGTCAACTTCAAATTATTTTTAAATGAGCCCTATGAAAAATTCTATGATCTGGCCTTTTAGGTACATAGGGTTGTGAAGGTTCTGACTCTCCAAAACGTTTTATGTGTTGACAGGCATAAAGACCAAAGCTCATACTCATTTCAGTGTCACCTGTTTTGGCAGACACAGATGACACCATGCTGCTGTTTTTCTAAGTGTTGTTGCGCCACCTTCCAATAGACTTTGTGTGTTTTGCCTTCTCTGTCTCAACACTGCCTGTTGCCTGATATTGCTTCTTTGCCTCTTGCCTGACTACTTGCCTAATCCTTCAGTGTCTGCTGGGCCAGATGCAAAACACACAGGGGCTACCTGCATAGGGGTTAAAGGGTAAAAACTAGGATAGTTCAGGAATAATGCCCAAATTATTTTATTGCTCAAAGTTAAAACCGTTGTATAGCACAGTGGGGTAATTGGATCTTTGGCCAATTATCAAAATTGTCACACAGTAAAGCAGTGCAGAGCTAGACTAAACAGTCAGATTTATCACTGTATCTAATTCTGGATGAATTAAAGTAACTGCTTTCTTGTTCAAACCACTTCACAGTAATACTATTACTACCAAACACAAAACACTCCAACGCGACTCTGGTCCATCATACAGTACACCAAGCCACTTCATACCCAGTCTCAGACGCTGACCCCATCCTCTGGCTCCGTGCAGTGATACTCAAAGGCCTGCAGTGGTCCGTGGTTTAGTTATTTCACGGATGCCTTACTGAGCCATTGTTTTCTATGGGTGTTTTCACATTTCTGTTGTTTTCCACTGATCTGTTGTCCATGAACAAAATGTTAAAACTTGTCCTATTTGGGGAGTGATTATTTATTTACAGATTTATGCACAGCTGCCAACATCGAAGCAGAGGAATTCCCTAGAGCAATCAGAATGGGGATTTCCTAGCCAAATCATTGAAAAATCCTAACTAAGTGATTGGGGGATCCTAGTAGATGGACAGTGTAATCTAAGCTCTCTAGACAGCACAATTACACTACAATTCTCCTTCCCCAGCATGTGTGCAGCTCTTAATGAGCTGTGGATATATACTGTGGCTCATGCCTACCACTGTGACAGATAAACTTGTACAGTGGTAGGCGAGTGGTTAGTGATCAGCTTTCTCAAAATGTTTCTATAAAACGGTTGTATTGTAATATTTGTTTGAATGGGAGAAGTTATAGATCGGCTCTTAGAAGAGTATGTGCAGTATTTCTGTAGTTGGTTGTCAGTGTTTCGGTTTCTAAAACTTGCTGATGATTCATTGTGGTGTCACTTCTGTTTATTCCCCTTTTGCTGAGAGTCATCCAGCAATTATCTTAACAGATGATCGTTGATGTGATTTACAAGGCCTGAAACCTTGGTTTTACTACTGTCTGACGAGTGTTAGGAGGGAGGAAGCTGATGGATAACCATTTATTTGTTATTGGAGAAAGCTTCAGCTATAGAAGAGGCCATTATTATTAGCTTCACAATGCCCACTCCTCACAGCAAACAATAGTTCATTGATATTAATCTGGAAGGAACTTCTTGAATTGAAATTTACAAACCAATAGTTGTTATTTGAGAACCGTGGTAAATCTTCTCCAAATGGTGAACTTTCCTGTAGAGCTCTATCTGCTCTGCCTTAGGGAATTCAGCTCCCTCTGGATTTGGATAATTGCTAAGGAGTTCAAGTAACTTCACATAGTTCAAGTTCACTTGTAGCAGTTTAACACATGGATACTTTTTCTTTAATTCTTTACATCGCTGGTATGTAAAATCTTAGGCTACATAGACAGTGTTGATTCATATAGGAATGTTTTTAACAAGCAAAATGATAGGAAAGTCAAATCAAATATTAATATATGTGATAAAAGTGGTGCTCACAAGTTGTCCACTGTGACATACATAATGTATGTGTATTTGTAGATGTGTGTCCAGTAAGTAACACTTAGCAAGTGAATATGAATATGGTGAGAAAGAGCCTATTCATCCAAACCTCATAAAATCAGGAAGGTGGAAAATGTGTGAGGAGGAACTCCCTATTCATGAAAAAAATCAAACCAGAAGACACAGGACTAAATGTCAAGTGGTGATTTGTGTTTAGTCA
This sequence comes from Engystomops pustulosus, assembly GCA_019512145.1. NCBI lineage: Eukaryota > Metazoa > Chordata > Amphibia > Anura > Leptodactylidae > Engystomops > Engystomops pustulosus. The sequence continues at coordinate 117,074,211 of CM033642.1, read as the reverse complement.
GGAGGAACAAAGAGCTGAGAAAATAAGGAATCAGACACTCCCAGAAAGTAGAGAAAACCAAAGAAGAAAAAATATAAGTACTTGAGTTTTCTGTTTTATTTTCCAAATTTTGTGCTGGTTAATCAAATAACTAGACCCCCAGGTTAAGCAAACAGCGTGGAGGCTGGGTGTGTATGCCAGCTAATAAAAATGAGGGGGGGAGCGCATGTATTTTGAATACATTAAGAAAATTGGCACCTCATTATGTTTTGGAATGTCAGTTTCATTTGTATCAACAAACCATGAAATAAAGAAAAATATACATATTTCTCAACAACCTGCCAGAAAGGTCAAATCTTTAATATGCTTAACAGTTCTTAAAGGGAACCAAGTCACCATAAAATTTGTCTGATGTAAAGGAAGCATATTATAGAGCAGGAGGAGCGGAGTAAAATAATATTCTACATAGTTCTGTGGGTTGGGCAGATTCCGTATAAAGCTATGTTCACACCTCTGTTTGGCAGTCTCTATTATACAATCTGGGGCCAGCATGGTGTTTACTGCTTACCAAAAACCTACTTGAATGTTACTCTTACTCTAGTCTAAAATGTCTTTTTATGATAAGCACACTTATTTTGGGAATTTCCTGTGAACTCCTTCAAGGGCTTGTACAGGGGTGTAACATCAGACATAGTAGCGGCTTTGGGGCCCCCCGGGATTCTGGGATAGACGGCAGAACCAAATCAATGCTCTGCTCCAAGGCCCTTTGCTACCTGCTGACAGAAACCCATGCTTAAACAGGCCCACCAGTACACATATTCTGCCACGCCTCCTACGTCGTGCAAGATGCATCAAGAGGCTTAGCCGTATCTGACGAGCAGTGCAGCCGGTGGGGAAGACTATGTCAGGTCGGACCTAGCATAGTTTTGTGTAAAAACCAGCAAACCTCCAAAAGAATGCAGGTATTTTTATGTATGCTGTATAAGTGTATATATACTGTATGTTTGTATTTGCTGTATATACTGTATGTATACGCAGTATGTGTGTATATGCTGTATATACTGTATGTGTGTATGTATATGCTGTATATGTGTATATGTGTTTATACTGAATGTGTATATGGTGAGTGTATACTGTATGTATAAGTGTATGATATATATATACGTATGCGTATACGTATGTATATGTGTATGCACTATACAGTTTGTTTGCAAATTTGATGTGTATATGGGTGTGTACATGCTGTGTATATATACTGTATGTGTTTGTTTGATTTAAAGGAAAGAGGACCCCCATGCAGAAATCTGCTATGGGGCCCAGTGTCTCCTAGTTACGCACCTGGGCTTGTACTTAGGTTAACTTGTCTGTTTACAATCATGTTACACACACATTTTAAACCTCCCAACAAGGTTCCAGTCATATTTTAAAAAGCAGAATTCTATATGGAGGCACATGTGGTAAAAGTCTTTACCCTAGAGATAAACTAATAATCTAGATATTTGAATAATGGTTTTACATACACCAGGAAACATGTTTATAATCACCCCTTTATTTCACAAGTCTATGTAACATACAACATATTGGTAAGCAGCAGTAAAACCATCATATGTACATAACCATTCATCAGTGACTAATGTACAACAATGTAGCGGGCACTTTGCAAGAAGTCAATAAATCTTAGTCATGATTTGTAAGGAACATTAATCAGAATTGGTATCAATTTTCCTCCATTTTAAAGTTTACCAAAATTTTATAAAACTTTTGAATTCTAACTGACACTTTAGGAATGTTGCTCTATGTGGTTATTTGAACAGAGATACATTACATGGCCCTCTAATCAACAAAAGATATGTCACTATGACAAAAATGTCATTCAATTACAAGTATACTAAGTAGTATTAAGGACTGCCTTACAATAAGTAGAATACAATTGTGCACATAAAGTCATCTATATACATACTGTATAAACATGATCTATGACTATGGACATATGAGCATGTATGTTTAGTCTGATTACATATTAAAGGACACGGGATTTAAAAGATGTAATGAAAAAAAGATACCAACCAGCTGAAGAATCCAGTGTTGAGAGATAAATTCTTGACTGTCCCATGTAACAACCATTTTCATTTTAGTTAGTGTTCTCAGCAGTCAAGGTAATGCTTGTCAATAAATCACTGAATCACAAAGGATGACATTCCCACAATCAACCAAAGCCAGATTTCAACCCTAAAATATTGTAATTACAAGCTTGTGGATTGTTAGCCTGGATAGACTGGAAGAACATTGTACAACTTAGAGCAAATTACTAGACAGCTAAAAACAAAAATTGTATTACATTTTTATCTTAATAATTTTCCTTCCATCAAAGTAAAATATACACCAAAGGCACACATTTACAAACAAGCCCCACCATTTACATTAGTCCATAACTTTCAGGAAACGGTTAAAATGACAACGCTCTTAAAATCAAATGGGAGTCTACAACTCTCATCGTTCCCTCATAGCCGCAGCTTTACCGTATAAAATGGGGTTTTCGTTATAGAACTTTTTTTTGAAGAATATGTCTACATTTCAGGAGCACATTACATTTAATCTACATAAAAAGCAGAGAAACTTTGTAAGATTTACTTGAACCGACCCCCCTATTGTACTGCAAAGCTTTACTCACATTAGAGGTCACTCTAGTGATGTGCAATTCAGCAAATACCTGCCCAGTGCACTGTAGGTAGTTTGCTGTATACAGTAGCATACAGAAAAAGTAATGCAATATATCTGCAACGTTACTTAACATCTGAGCTTCTCCAATAGGCGACCCCTAACCATTTGCATTAAATAGAAATGGATCCACTAGTAATATTAATGGCTGACTATACTTGACAACCATTGAATTTGTACCCTACTGCTATGCAGCCTTCCATTTCAATATTTTAATATATTATATACTATTCTTATAACACTAAGACTTTCCCAAAGTTAAATTATCTGCATTTTAATGATGTTCAGAAAACAAAGCATTACCTTATAGTAACCATATTCTAAACTGAGATACACTACAACCAATAATATTTATTCTCCTCATGCCGTACGGGTAACAATGCCTAAGCGGTGAATCCATTTTTCTTCAGTAGTTTCTGCAGTCATGAATGTTCATGGAAAGATGTTGCAGTATAGCTCCACTTATGTAGCTTCTTTAACAAAATAAATAACTGCTTGCAAATCTGTGGAAATTTGTGGCAAACCTGGATATGAGTTCTCCATGCACTTCAAAGCTTGCAGAACAGCCATCTATATTCACCAGCACTTTTTAAGGCCGATTTCCCACACCTGAATTCGGTCCGAGAAACTCTCTCCATGTGCCGGCACAACTGATGTAAATCCACTTATTAATAAGCCACACTCAATAAAGCTAGCTGTGCATAATGGGGTGTTGCAGAGGATGAAAAACAGTGCCACACCCCACCATGGTTTATGCTGGTATTGCAGCTCGTGTTATTCAACCCCCAGACTTCTCCTTTGAGCATCTTTTCAGTTAACTTGCCTTGTTTTTTCTATAGGCACAGTGCTCACAGTTCTTCCTCCATTGGCCACAGGTTCCAATGTAGCAAACAGAAATGTGATAAAACCTTCATTAGCTAAATGCAGCGGAAAAAAACTGTTGGAAACATTAGGATCTGTTGATTTTCCCTTAAAAATGTATGTAGACTGACTGGAACACTTAATAAAACAGCTCCAGTTCACCAATCTTGTTAGGTGATGTAATGTACAGTCTTTAGTTGTTTAGTAACATGTATAACAATATTTCTCAGTATAAGAGAAAAAAATACTAACAAAATAAATAGTAATGATCCAAAGGTCTGGGAGTGCTGCCGCAGTAATCCAATAACTTTCTTCCAGGACAAGGCTAAATATACAGCCATACATCGAACAGGCTTTTAACAGAACAATCTGCAAAGAATAGTGCAGAATAAAAATAATAATCCTATATTTTATCTGATCCTTCCATGGGTTAGAGTTATAAATCAATTATATAATGGAGACATAACACCCTTATCTGAACAGCATATCTACCTTTTATGTGGAGTATGCTCCTCAGCTGACTTGGAGGTTTTTTATTGATACTTAGGAAAGGGAGACTAAACATCTTCCATAGTAATCTACCTTATATTGCATCTCCATACATTTACACTGTACATATGCAGCATTTACTTCTGTTTATTGAGTGGTATTATTGGCATTTGTGGAAAGCTGTATAGTAATATTTGGAGCAGTATCACTTTAACAGTCCTTCTCGCACTGGTTGTCAGTTATGTCTGTTATGTGTTTTAGTGGTTAACACAGCAGGAATAGAAGTGTCTCCTTAAACAGGCTGGACTCAATGCTATGTTTCGGCACAGAAGCACCAGGCAAAACCAAATAGAAGAATCAGGGGAAATAATTCAGTGTGACCACATACTCCCCTTAACAGTGTTTTAACATGCTTGAGGGACTGGCTCATCTAGATATGTTCTGTCTAGACAGAAACACTCGTAGCATTCAGTCAGCCCCAATATGTTCTTGCTGGCTCAGACCCTGTGCAGCTGACATGTAACAATATTAATTAAAGGAGATGTGACAGTATAATGGGGTGGCTGTTAGAGTGCTAGACTGGGGCGGCTTGTTAACACTGCTAATATGCCACTGCTAAATCCACAGCGATCTCTTGCAGCTTTACAGTCGTTTCTTGATGAGTTTTTCCAGTTTTCGTATCCGTGAAGATTCCTGCTCAGGGGTCGGAGTTTGCAGGGTCACAGAGTTGTTTTCAGCTCCGGAAGGAGGATTTGGAAGCCTCTGCCTAAACAGGTCAAGCATGCTGCTCTGCTCGCTTCTTTTCAGTCCCTGAAGGAATAGATAGAAAGCATGGAATGGTGGTAGAAGACAAAGAACAGTAACATATACATAATTGAGTTCATTATTCAAAGAAGGAACTTAAAGGGAAACTGTCATCATCAAGAGCAATCAAGAACCTTATCCACCCCTCCCCCATTGTGCCTTTGTTGGAAAGAGCAGTGAAAGTGTCCCAGCTTAAATCTACCTCCTCCCACCAGTAAAAATCATTCCTCAAACTTTCTCTGTCTTTGCCTATGTTGGCCCTGCCCACTGGTGTGCGGCCATGCACACCACCGCTTTGCCTCACCTATCATAGGGTGCGTGAAATGAGGACAAGGTCCGCTAGCTTACTGTTAAACCAGTTGTAATTAAGGTACAGGGTCTCAGTGGCAGATCATTTTAGGTGATATGGGGACGACTTTTAAGCCTTTACTTGCATGTATTACTGGAGTGAGTGGCAAAATTCCGGTGACAAGTCTTCTTTAAAGGGGAATGTGTTCAAATGTAACAGATGTATTATAAATTGTGTTTTAGTAAATTAAAAAATTGTCTAATATTTAGAATGCTGTTTGGCAACTGAAAGTTTGTCGGCACATAATATTTTTGTGTTCGACTCTACTCGACTACTACAGTAAAGATGGTTTCTCCATTGTCATAGACAGGGATTCTTTACTGTAAGAGCGATGAGACTGTGGAATCGCTGCACACAACAATGTGAGGGGATAGACTAGACAAGTTCAAGAGGGGCCCCAATTCTTGAAAGATTTCCACTATAGAATAATAAGCCTTATGTTTTTATTTTCCCTTCTTTGTGATCAACACTGTAGGAATATTGACCTGTACCTTATTTCACCCTTAACTACCATGATAAATACATAATCCAAATATATGTGATTGGAAATATATCTGCATTTGGCTTATAGCGGTGACTAAACCCAAAACACCAAAAACAAGTAGCGCTAAAGTTTGAGTGGAGTATCTCGCCTTGTGTCAAAAGCAGAAATAGGCTTGGACCTACACAATTCAAGGGATCTTGATAAAGATCTGCAGAGGATGAAAAGTGTGTCAGGAAGCGAGGGGGAGGGGGGTGCCAGGGGGTGTGTCTGTGTTCTTCTTTGGCCTGTGCAGGTATAAACCATTTGACATGCAACATGGATTTGCTCCTCCAAATTGCTAGTTCTATTGCATCAGTTTTTTGAACCTTACTTGCATGCAGTGTGTGTGCTAAAACTTGATATATAGCCAACAGTTACATTTTGACATAGTCCCATAGCTAATTAATGCAGCTGGTGCCTCTGCAGTGCCTTATTTAACAAGGGCCTTTTATTGTCATTATTGCCTATTCTACAGCCTTAAATGTACTTTTTGAGATATATTTATATGAATTTTCACTTCATCGTATATGTAGTTGAGATGTGACAAAGGAAACCTTGCTTGGACACACCCATTTTATGAAACCCTTTTCTTGTTTAAAAATTTTGTGACATTTTTAAACTTTGCTGTTATATCTCATTTTTATCTTTATTTGTTGCTATGGTATTTTTGGAGACTGGTTTTGTGGAGACCAAACCAGTTTAGTAAATCATCTAGAGGGAATAAAATGATTGTCCAGACATCCTTCCTACTTTGACAAAGGATGGAGAGATTCAACTATATACTATATATTGACGAAAATACTGTCTGATTCCCAGTGAGCATCAAGGCCTTCCCAATGTAAGATCAGGCAGTATGCCCAGACAACTCATTTAAACTATCTTATGGAGAAACAGTACGACCCCTTGCATTATAGCTTCATTAATCCAATTGATGCTATATTGCAAGTATATAACTTCTAAGTATATCATTGTATGAAGAAGCATATAAGATAGCGAGCCATTTACATGTATGGAAAACTATATGGCTGTACCTTGGCTGGCCTCTATGTGCTTAATGAATTCTTCAATTCACTTTAAAAAAAAAAAAGCGCTGACTAGCAGAACAAAGTAATCTAACAATGGTTAAAAATGAGACTTATCAGGAAGCAGATGTTCCCAAAACCTCTTTTACAAGAACTGAACGCCCATCAGGAACATATGAAAACAGTCGAGTATTTAGAAATCTAGTGATCAAATGCAGTTCAAAATAGTTATTCTCTTCTGTCTATCCTTGCAACAGAAGAAATCAAACATTGGCAACATATTCTCTTTAAGGCTTTAAAGGGAACCTGTCACTGGGGACCTCATTTTCACTAAAGACAGGTTGTAGAAGCCCATTACAGCTGGATTGCAAAAATGGATGCCTTTTCTGAGCATCTGCATTACAATATAATTATGTATTGTAATGGCTTCCTGACAAAATCCTCTGATGAATTATTTTTTTACATATCTGTGCTGCTCAATAACTCCTCAGCTCTCATCCCCCACCTTTCTGCTTGTTTACAGCTCCTTCCCCAGTGATGTCAGGTCACTAGGTGAGGTCCCAATGCTAGTGAAGGAGCAGGAGGGAGGAGTTTTACAGGAGCAGAAAGGAGGGGGCTGAGAGCTGAGGAGTGATTAAGCGGCACAGACAAGTCACATCTGTGAACACAGATCTATTTCTTCATAGTAAAGGACTTCAAACGCTGTTAATTACACTTTTGTTTGTACATTTAAATTTAGCAGTATGTTTAATGCCGGTCAATGCCAGGAAATAAAATTCCACTGAACTAATAATTTAGTATTCTTAAATACACATATTGAAGTTACTTTATATTTCAAAGACAAGTAAAAAATAATACTCTTTTTTCCTGACAAATTTTGTGGGTTCGTATCTGAAGGACATACAAATATTTTAAACAATATTTAATATGAAATGTAAGATGAATTCAGAAATGATTCACTTGCGAGTCTTCCTGAAAAAAGTACACCAGGCAAATATCAAATATATGAGCGTTCTCTATGCATGGTATGCAACAAATAGTACTGTAAGCTTATCCTTTAAATACAACAGCATTTTAGTTGTGATCCATTAAGGATAGTTTTCATTTTTGCTTTAAAGGCGATCCACAGTTAGAAAACAATTTGCCTCCAAAGAAAATTAATAAAGGTGCCCAGAGAGGCCTGTGTGCTGCTATATGGCAACAAAAAAAGGACAGCTTGTCCACCAATGAAAGGGTTCTCAACAAGCTCCCTTAGTGGACAACTAAGTAAATTCTGGCTTTTAGAAGACAGCAATAAAAAAGCAAACAGTTTCAATAACACCTATTTAACACACACAAAAACCCAAACCTTAAAGGGGTTTGCCCATGAACGAAAATTCTCAAATTTCAATCCCCTAGTGATGTTTACACAAGAAAGAACATTTTTAACCCCCTACTTTATAATTTTACTCAATTTTACACAGACACATCCCTACAGGAAATAAAAGGATACAACCCTCTTGATAAGCGATATCATCTGAACAAGTGACAGAGTTTGGAAAGAAAAATACATAAATGTAAATCCTGTGCTGTCAGGATTCCTATCTAATATAATAATAAAACACCTACACTCTTTTTTTTTTTTTTTTTTTTTTTTTTTAAATGTTATTTTATTTTCTTGAATTCATTTACAATATATGAGTGCAGAAGAACAAAAAGGTTGTGTACATCTTTACAGGAGTTACTTCCAATTTTGATCAACAACACATAGCTTACATATACATCCTTCATCTATACTCATAACATTGTTCCTTCTAATCCTATACCCTCCCCTCTTCCCCCCCCCCGGTGGTTGACATTTATTTTTACCTATCAAGATATATATAACTGGAACCAATCAACGCATTTTGGCGTCTATGCACAGTCCTATACTCATTTTAAGATATAACGTTATCTAGTGGTTCTTCTTCTACTCATGGTATAGTGTTGTCTAGTAGCTCTTCTTTTACTCATGGTGAGGGGATTCTTGTAAGCCATACTTTCCTTAGTTTTTCCATTTCCTGATTCACTTCTTTTTTATCTAATTGTTCTGCGTGTAGCAAGATGTCCATTCTGTTTTCCCAATTTTGCACATTTGGGGGGTTTTTATTTTTCCAGTTAAATAGAATCACTTTTCTTGCCATGAGTAAACCTTTCAACACATAATTCACCCCACTCTTTGAGCCTGTTACACCAATTTTAGAACCCAAGATACACACCTCCACACTTGCCACAATTGTACAGCTAAATAACCCTGTCAATCTGTCTAGGACCTTTTCCCAATATAAATGTAATTTCGGGCATCAGTCATAGGTGTGCGGCTTCCCTGAAGCTTTGGGAAATTGAAAGTGTAACCATACACAACTTTTTGGAGTGAATCGGGCTCTTGTATGGTTGGTAGAAATGTTCCATGGTAGGAGAAGGGTGAATCTACTTGTAGGATTACTGGGTGGCTGGATGAGTCCCGTAACACCTTCAGGACACGGCCTAAAATGGCCTTTTTTTACATAACTTTTGTATCTGTGTCAGGCTTAGAGGTTGTGGATCCTCAGGACCACTGCGGACGATGGCACAAGCCACTACCTGGGACCGGAGTCTAAGTGACACCCGGTTTTCACCAGAGCCCGCCGCAAAGCGGGTTGGACTTGCTGCGGCGTGGTTCCACCAGGTCGTTCCACAGGCGTGACTTGTCCGCAGTGGCAGCCAAGGTCGAGGTACAGAATCGGCAGGCAATCTCGTAGTCGGGGTCAGGCAGGAGGTCAGGACGGGCAGCACGGGTTCGTAGTCAGAGTCGTAGCAACAGGTCAGGACAGGCGGCAAAGGAGCGTGGTCAGAAACGGAACTGGGGTCACAACAGGAAATCTCAAGAACAGCACAAGGCATCAAATACAGCTTTCTCTAGGGCGCAAGGCACAAAGATCCGGCAAGGGTAACAGGAAGAGGCAGGGTTAAATAGTTAAAGGGAAAAGGCCAGCGCCAATTAGTGGCGCGCTGGCCCTTTAAATTTACAGAACTTGCCGCGCGCGCGCCCTAGCTGTCGGGGACGCGCGCGCACAGCCGAAGGGGACGAGGAAGCTGCGGACGGAGCCGACGCCGGAGGGGCAGGAGCCGGGACCCGTGAGTAGCGCTTGCGGTGCGCTGGCGGGGGACCGACGGCACGGGTGAGCCCGCGATCCGTGACGGGGATCGCGGGACCACCCGTGACAATCTGACATGGACATGAGGGCTTGTTTTTTGTGGTAACATTTGTATTTTCCAATGGGTTCATTTTTTATGGTAAAAATAGCTTCAAATTTATTTTACTTTTTCATGCAATGGAACAGAATAAGCCGTATAGCTACTTGTTTTTTTTATTAAAACTTTTACACGGTTCACCATACAGTATAATAAACCAGAGACAATTATTCTATAGGTTAGTATGATTTAGAGGACACCAAACATGTCCAGGTTTTCTTATGTTTTACTACTTTAGTATATAAAAACTCCATATTCTGAGAGTTATAGCTTTTTTTATTAATCAATCAAAAGAGGATTATTAGGACTTGTTTATTTTGGGGAAAAGTAATGGTTAGACTGGTGCTACTGTAGGGTGCATCTGACTTTTTGGTCAGAATTAGAAAGCAATTTTTATTGGATTTTCACAATACGGTTATAATAATGTTATATCTGATTGGTCGCTACAGACACGACATTAACAAATTTCTTGGGTGGGTTTTATTTTGTTATTTTTTTTAACTTCTAATAGAATTACATATAGGGAATGGGTGATTTTTGTGGTGTTTTTTAAAAATGTTTATTTATTTACTTATTTTTTAAAACTGTGTACTGCAATGTATTGTATATGTCAGGGATTTACTGACAGTTGGCCAGTTTTTCCACCGTACATGGCAGACCTCTGTCTGCCTTAGAGACCACCGGGACTTCACCATCGCGGATGACAGCAGTTAAGGGGTTAAACGGTCTTGCAATGATAGATCTCCATGCCAGGCAGGCGCAGCGAGGACCAGGCTGTATGTAACAGCCGATTTCCACTCCGGATCTGTCAGTATGCCAGCGCGATCCGGGGGACGAATTAGATCGTCCTAATGTGGCAACGACCCGCTAATTAGGACAATCTATTCCGTCAAATGTCCTTAACCAGTTAAATCAGTGATGTAGAAACTTATTTGAGACCAAGTGCCCAAGCTACAACAAAAATCCAATTTTATCTATTGCAAAGTGCCAATGTAGGAATTTAAGAAGTAACTTATTGCTCCCTGTTCTTCCTCAGTTTTCAATTGTATTGGTATCCTAAGGACAGCGATACAGTAGAGAGGAGGAGCAGAAGCTTCAATGATAATCCAGCTCCGCCCACACCTTGTCACTCCTTCTGCAGTCCCAGGAAGCTATGGATACGTCACAATAAGATGGCACGTCCTGGACTACCTCGCACTGCAGTCCTGTCTGGTGAAGGGCCTATAGAAAGGGCTCCGAGCGCCTCCTCTGGCACCTGAGCCATAGGTTCCCTCCACTGCCTTAAACCATTCTTTGGATGGGGGAGCTTCTATTTTCATAAGGCTCGGTGGTATATAGAGGCTTATTTTTCATGAAATGCTTCCAGGGAGAACTAGTATACAAATGAAGGCGAGATGCGGATAATTTGTGAGTACGTGTAACGATAACTGTAAAGTGTAATGGAGCAGCCATGTCATCACCTAGGAGCATTAAAGAGTCATCTCTCCCCTCGTAAGGTGTGAATAAAGAGTAAGATCGCTCCATGCAAACAGGCGTGTGCTCATGAAAAACGTATAGACCCCCCACCCCTCAGAGGAGACCTGCAACGCTAGCGGTGGGAAGGGCTCGCTGCATCCACCTGACATTGAGCTCTCTGTCCACGTCTTGTATGAAGTTCTGCTCTATAGGTCGGTATTATGTGTATCGCTCATGTATATTCCCCCTTGTGTTTTTCAGCTCTGGGCGGCTCAGAAGATAAAGCAGGTGAGTTCTTCTACTGTTTGGACTTGGGCCATGTGGTACATGGGGGGACAATGTGTGATGGGGTCAGGGATTTCATTGAACAGGGTCAGCAGAGTCTCCAACCACCAGAAAAGTAGACGTAAGAGCTTACATAGGAGACACCTGCTCTAAATACAAGTAATACTGCGATACGGATCGATGGCAAGTCTGCTTTCTTCATGCAATCATAGGACCTCATCTCTAGGAGATCATGACGGCCACCTTAGGGTTGGTGGACGTTCCTTAGTTCTAATTCCCTACAATCGTGCATAGAACGGTCCTGGTAGAAGACCATCCCATAGTCCAGTGGATCTGTAGCTGTAGGTTCATCTTCTGAGATGTCCGCGGTGATGGGGTCGTAGCCCAATGGGGCCCAACTTATAGAGGTTCGATGGACAAAGCCTAAAGCTGGACAACCTCTGACCAGGACACGTTGCCTGAGATTGAGGACATCTGTAGGGTTGCTGTCTTGTAGTTTTGGGCCTGGGCTTCCGAGGTCTCTGAACATCATCATCTTCTTCCAAAAATAAAGAAATGCGCCTCCTGCTTTGACTAGAAACCTCCAGGTGTCATTAGCATAAACCCTACCTCCCCGCACACCTCTGCACATCATACGTGTAATTAATCGGAAGATAATGAAGTACGTGTTAATTGGTGAAATCTTAAAAAACCACACAACTGCGATTAAGGAATGGTGGGCGGAGGGGTGAATATCGGATGAACGCCAGATCTTGTGTGTGTACGCGGTGGGACCCCACCTTCCAAGCTGCTGCGCCAGAGGAGCGGGCGCTAGTGGTAGGTTCTCTGTATCCACCCTGCCGGTGATACATGACACCCCCCAGAGGTATGTGACCCCGAAAAGCAGGTGCGCTGCGGAAACACGAGCAGGTAAAATATGCATATTAGTCCATAAACACCTTTAAAAAGGTAGAAAATAAATACAATACAGACGCCTTAGGAGAGCACAACCATAAGGGCTGACAATTTATGTGCATGTAATGCGGCTCTCATAATACAACATCTGCTGGCGCCGGGTGCCATCTGACTTCATGCCCAGCCGTAGGCACCAGGTTGGGTTGTTTTTTTTTTATGCAGTTGCTTATTGTAATAAACGCCAAATACAGTAGTAAAAACTAAGAGGAGGCGCGGAGGACCTCAGGAAGGACCTCTGGAGGACCTTAGAGATCAACATAGGTTGGATGACATCAGAGGATTGCTAATGGAAGAAGTTGACCGGATAAGACACGCAGGTCGTCTAGAAGGCGTGATGAGGTCACACGTTGAGTTGAGGATTAGGATTGTGTAGGATGATGAAGTCATAACCTTGTAATGGAAGGTGGTGGCTTCAGAAACCTTGGCCAGGACATGTGGATGACAAGCACAGGCCACCGAGCAGTCATGATGAGGTCACCACAGAGGTGAGGATTAGGTCACAAGGATTGTGTCTCGGACTCTGGTTGTGCCGGTCCCCATGGACCTCGAATGATGAGGTCTGAGATTTGGTAGGGACTCGGTACAAGATAGGGATAAGAATGGTGAGAAGGTCACAACTAGAAACATTCTGCTAGGGGTCAGGCCATGAGGTCATACATTTGGTTTAGACACTACAGAGAAGAAGGTTTGGATGATGAGGTCATACACAAGGTTTGGAGGGTAGAGAGCAGTGAGGTCACATTTGGTGCTGATGTTATTGTGAGGTCATGTTAGCAGGTCCTAATGTCACACCTGCCGCAATGTCCATGAGGTCACCCAGCACCCGGGACCCTCCTAACACCGTGTATCTCTTCTTCCCTGCAGGCGATCATCCACCCAGATACAAACGAGAAGATCTTCATGCCTTTCCGAATGTCAGGTAGCCCTCTCCTCGCTGTCTCTGTATTTACCATGACACGACCCTGCTGTGCCGGCACTGCACCAGCTTACCCGCCTGACAGATCCGCCCCTGTGCATCATCATATATGTCATACATTACAGGAACCATCAGCGCCTCCCCCTAGTGGATCACCAGTAACTGCTCTTCTTTTCTTATTTTCAGGTTATATCCCCTTTGGGACCCCCATAGTAAGTACCTCCACACGTATGTCTGTCCTTTGTGGGTCACATTGCACATTGCTGTCTGTGGCACCCACCACCAGGGGGAGCTGAGGAGCTCTTTGTATACTGATAAGTGATCTCCTGGGCTCCCTCTAGTGGTGGCTGCAGTGCACAGCAGCTAATCCTATGCAGGTGCTCTGTTTCACTGTCATAAAGATGTGGTAACCCTTAAGGGGCCGCAGAGGAGGCGTCAGTACAAAAGGAAAGGCAGCGGGGGCCAGGTACATCTACATGTCTGTACACACGGCTCTGCTACATCTACGTGTCTGTACACACGGCTCTGCTACATCTACATGTCTGTACACACGGCTCTGCTACATCTACATGTCTGTACACACAGCTCTGCTACATCTACATGTCTGTACACACAGCTCTGCTACATCTACATGTCTGTACACACGGCTCTGCTACATCTACATGTCTGTACACACGGCTCTGCTACATTGGACCCAAAATCGGTGCTGACACAAGAGTATTTTCACACACTAGAGTATGTAGATAATGGCCTTGACTGGATAAGGGAGGGGGTGAATGCCCCTGTAATCTTCATAAGGATTATGCATCATCAATTAGTACACACAAAAAATAGGCATGGTCCAACTTTTTTTTCTTTTCCGGTTACAGCACAGTACAGTGACCATTGTGGCTCACCGTACCATGCCCTTGAACAATGCTCTCTGTGGTGAAGTATGCTTGCTGCTGTTTGTACGGTTTGTGTGACAGGGCCCTAATACTGTTAGTATCTGCTTCTTGTAGACCTTATCATTTTTTGATATTTTAATAATGAGATGACTGGTGAAAGTGATCTCTACCGCACTGTAAGGGTCAATCTATTGTAAGCTTATGGTCAACTACATTATTTTTAAATAGCCCTTCTATGAAAAAATGCTATGATCTGGCCTTTTAGGTACATAGGGTTGTGAAGGTTCTGACTCTCCAAAACGTTTTTGTGTTGACAGGCATAAAGACCACAGCTCATACTCATTTCAGTGCTCACCCTGTTTTGTGCAGACACAGAATGACACTGTGCGGCTGTTTTCTAAATGTTGTTGCGCCACCTTCCATAGACTGTGTGTTTTGCCTAATCTGTCTCAACACTGTCTTTGTGCCGATATTGCTTCTTTTGCCTCTTGTCTGACTACTTGCCTCATCCTTCAGTGTCTGCTGGGCCAGATGCTAAACACACAGGGGCTACCTGCATAGAGGTTAAGGGTAAAAACTAGGATAGTTCAGGGATAATGCCCAGAGAAATTGCTCAAAGTTAAAAACCGTTGTATAGCACAGTGGGGTAATTGGATCTGTGGTCCGATAATCAAAATTGTCACA
Organism: Engystomops pustulosus; assembly: GCA_019512145.1. NCBI lineage: Eukaryota > Metazoa > Chordata > Amphibia > Anura > Leptodactylidae > Engystomops > Engystomops pustulosus. The sequence continues at coordinate 117,059,033 of CM033642.1, read as the reverse complement.
CAGTAAAGCATTGCAAGCCAGAACTAAACAGTCTTTTACTGCACCAGATTTATCACTGTATCTAATTCTGGATGATACATCTGGTGTAGTATAAGATTTGCCAAGTAGTACCTTGCGCCTACCATTAGTTGGTCTAGTGTATGCCAGAATTAATTCATTTTTGTTGTAGTCATATTTTATATGGCTGAAAGAGACACTTGTCATCAAGTTCAACCAAGGAAGGGAAGTGATTGCTTGAGGAAGGGATTTATGGGAAACAATTCTATAATAACATAACCATCAAGTAAAAGGCATTAGACCCTTCTTGAAGCTCTCTGTGTCACTACTGTGACCACTGCCTGAGGCAGGATATTCCCACATATTGACAGTAAACCTTGATTTCTCCAAACGGATTCGTGCCCCCCCCTCGTCTTTTGATTTGATTTAATCTGAACTACTACCACCTTATTTTTTGTGTTGACCATTCATATATTTATTAATCATTTTCCCCTTGTAATCGTCTCTTTTCTCCCAGACAAATAAATCAAGTTGTTTTAATCTTTCCTTCAAACTAAGACCCCTCCATACAACCTTATCATTTTTGTGGCTCTAAACGTTGAACCCACTCCAGACCACGTTGGACCAGTGCCCAGAACTGGACACAATATACTTCAGCATCTCCTATGTGTTGTGACTTTGTCTTTTCTCCTGTGGGGAAGCTAATAATACTTCCTTTATTTATCAGTGCTGCACAGAGCTTGCCAATCAGGCCCTTGTCCCTATGGGGCTCACAATCAATCACCTACCAGTATGTTTTGGATTGTGGGACGGAGACATTCTTATACTACATCAAATTCATCATCACGACACTGATAAATCTCTCTCTCACCTGCTGTTTATGGTACTCTATCTGTGTAGTAACCTTGGTTCTGGTCCTGTATCTAGGTAGTGAGCTTGATTCCATTGCAGACTGTAGTTGAGGTAAACATACTGAAAAATTAGTGTGTGACAGTGTAAGTTATGTTGCAATACTATTTCCTCAGTACCAGGTTTTAGAATACGTTTGTTTATTCTTTACAGTTCTACTGGTATTACATACTTCCCTTGTCCTTTTTATCTACCGTTTTTGGTTATACATGGATAATTTGAATGTGAATACAATGAACCTTCCGAGCATAATTTGTTCTGGAATGTCTTGTAATTGAAAATGCTCTTATATCAAAGCAGGTTTTTCCTCATAGGAAAAAAATTAAAGGCACACGACTTGTTCCCCAACAACGAATACTCATCCAAAGTGCCCATTTCTCAAATAGCTAGATTTCCTCATTAGAAATAATTCTTAGGACTTCAAAACATTTTTACAAAAAAAATAAAGTACTGCTTTCTTGTTCAAACCACTTCATAGTAATACTATTTACTACCAAACACAAAACACCTCCGCACGCAACTCTGGTCCATCATACAGTACACCAAGCCACTTCATACCCAGTCTCAGACGTGACCCCCATCCTCTGGCTCCGTGCAATGATACTCAAGGCCTCAGTGGTCCGTGGTTCAGTATTTCATTCACGATGCCTTACTGAGGCCATTGTTTTCTATGGGTTGTTTTCACATTTCAGTTGTTTTCCTTCCACTGATCTGGTTGTCCATGAACAAAATGTTAAAACCTATTGTGATTATTTATGTACAGATTTTGTACAACTGCCACATCGAATCAGAGGAATTCCCTAGCAGTCAGAATGGGAATTTCCTAGCCAATCATTGAAAAATCCTAACTAAGTGATTGGGGATCCTAGTAGATGGACAGTGTGATCTAAGCTCTCTCTAGCACAAGCACAATTCAACTACCAATTCTCCTTCCCCAGCATGTGTGCAGCTCTTAATGAGCTGTGTGATATATACTGTTGGCTCACGCCTACTACCACTGTGAAACAGAAAACTTGTACAGTGGTAGCGAGGTTGTTAGTGATCAGCTTTCTCAAAATGTTTCTATAAAACGGTTGTATTGTATATATGTTTGAATGGAGAAGTTATAGATCGCTCTGAAGAGTATGTAACAGTATTCTGTAGTTGGTTGTCAGTGTTTCGGTTTCTAAAACTTGCTGATGATTATTGTGGTGTCACTTCTGTTTTATTCCCCTTTTGCTGAGAGTCTATCCAGTCATTATCTTAACAGATGATCGTTGATGTGATTTACAAGGCCTGAAACCTTGGTTTTACACTACTGTCTGACGAGTGTTAGGAGGGATGAAGCTGATGATACCATTTATTTGTTATTGGAGAAAGCTTCAGCTATAGAAGAGGCCATTATTATTAGCTGCTCTCACAATGCCCACCCTCACAGCAAACAATAGTTTCTTGATATTACTCTGGAAGCCAACTTCTTGAATTGAACTTTACAAACCAACTAGTTGTTATTTGAGAACCGTGGTAAATCTTCTCCAAATGGTGAACTTTCCTGTAGAGCTCTATCGCTCGCCTTAGGGGAATTCACTCCCTCTGGATTTGGATAATCTGCTAAGAGTGTCAGGAACTTCACATAGTTTCAAGTTCACTTGTAGCAGTTAACACATGGATACTTTTTCTTTAATTCTTTACATCTCTGGTATGTAAAATCTTAGGCTACATGAGAGTGTTGATTCATATAGGAATGTTTTTAACAAGCAAAATGATAGAAAGTCACAATCAAATATAAATATATGTGATACAAGTGGTGCTCACAAGTTGTCCACTGTGACATCTACATACATGTGTATTTGTAGATTTTGTCCAGTAAGTAACACTTAGCAAGTGAATATGAATATGGTGAGAAAGAGCCTATTCATCCAAACCTCAAAAATCATGAAGGTGAAAATGTTGGAGAGGAACTCCCTATTCATGAAAAAATCAACCAGAAGACACAGGACTAAATGTCAAGTGGTGATTGTGTTTAGTCAGGAGGAACAAAGAGCTGAGAAAATAAGGAATCAGACACTCCCAGAAGTAGAGAAACCCAAAGAAGAAAAAATATAAGTACTTGTGAGTTTTTTGTTTTATTTATTTCCAATTTTGTGCTGGTTAATCAATAACTAGACCCCCAGGTTAAGCAAACACGTGAGGCTGGGTGTGTATGCCCAGCTAATCAAAATGAGGGGGGGAGCGCCTTATTTTGAATACATTAAAATTGGCACCTCATATGTTTAGAATGGTCGTTTCATTTGTTATCACAAACCATGAATAAGAAAATATAATATATTTCTCACAACCCTGCCAGAAAGCGGTCAAATCTTTAATATGCTTAACAGTTCTTAAGGGACCAAGTACCATAAAATTTGTCCTGATGTACAGGAAGATATTATAGCGCAGAGGAGCGTGAGTAAAATAATATTCTACATAGTTCTGTGGGTTGGGCAGATTCCGTATAAAGCTAGGTTCACACCCTCTGTTTGGTAGTCTCGTATTATACAATCTGGGGCCAGCATGGTGTTTACTGCTTACCAAAAACCTACTTGAATGTTACCTTACTCTAGTCTAAATGTCTTTTTTATGATAAGCACACTTATTTTGGGAATTTCCTGTGAACGCTTCAAGGGCTTGTACAGGGGTGTAACATCAGACATAGCAGCGGCTTGGGCGCCCCCGTATTCTGGGATAGACGCCAACCAAATCAATGCTCTGCTCCTAGGCCTTTGCTCCCTGCTGACAGAAACCCATGCTTAAAAGGCCCACCAGTACACATATTTCTGCCACGCCTCACGTCTGGCGCAAGATCTCAGTCATAGGGCTTAGCCGTATCTGACGAGCAGTGCAGCCGGTGGAAGACTATGCCAGTTCGGACCTAGCATAGTTTTGTGGTAAAAACCACAACCTCCAAAAGAATGCGGTATTTTTATTATGCTGTATAGTGTATATATACTGTATGTTTGTATTTGCTGTATATACTGTATGTATACGCATATGTGTGTATATGCTGTATATACTGTATGTTTGTATGTATATGCTGTATATGTGTATATGTGTTTATACTGAATGTGTATTGTTGGACGTGTTATCTGTACTGTATAAGTGTATTATATATACTATATGTGTATAATGTTGTATGCACTATACAGTTGTTTGCAAATTTGATGTGTATATGGGTGTGTTACATGCTTTGTGTATTACTGTATAGTTGGTTGTTGTTTAAGGAAAGAGGACCCCATGCAGAAATCTGCTTGGGGCCCAGTGTCTCCTAGTTAACGCACCTGGGCTTGTACTAGGTTTAACTTGTTTTTACAATCATGTTACACACGCATTTTAAACCTCCCAACAAGGTTCCATTCATATTTTAAAAAAGCAGAATTCTATTATGAGGACACATGTGGTAAAGTCTAGAGATAAACTATGTAGATATTTGAATAATGGTTTTTCATACACCAGGAAACATGTTTATAAGCACCCCTTTTTTCACAATCTATGTAACATACAACATATTGGTAAGCAGCAGTAAAACCTCATATGTACTACCATTCATCAGTGACTAATGTACAACATGTGGCGGGCACTTCGCCAGAAGTCAATAAATCTTAGTCATGCATTTGTATGAACATAATCAGAATTGGTGTCAATTTTCCCTCCATTTTAAAGTTTACTCAAAATTTATAAAACTTTTGAATTCCTAACTGACCTTTAGAATTTGCTCTATGTGGTTCGTGAACAGAGATACATTACATGGCCCTCTAATCATCAAAAGATATGTCACTATGCAAAATGTCATTCATTACATATCTACGTAGTATTAAGGACTGTCTTACAATAGTAGAATACAATTGTGCACATAAGTCATCTATATACATACTGTATAAACATTATCTACGACTATGGACATATGAGCATGTAGTTTACTCTGATTACATATGAAAGACACTGGACTTAAAGATGTATGCAAAAAAAATACCAACCAGCTGAAGATCCAGTGTTGAGAGATAAATTCTTGACTGTCCATCTAACAACCATTTTCATTTTATTTAGTGTTCTCATCAGTCAAGGTAATGCTTGTAATCTAAATCACTGAATCACCAAAGGATGACATTCCCACAATCAACCAAATCCAGATTTCAACCTAAAATATTGTAAATTACAAGCTCCTGGATTCTCAGCCTGGATAGACTGGAAGAACATTGTACAACTTGAGCAAATTAACTAGATAAGACGCTAAAACAAAATTGTATATATTATTCATTTTTATCTTAATAATTTTCCTTCTATCAAGTAAAATTACACCAAAGGCCACATTTACAAACAAGCCCCACCATTTACATTAGTCCATAACTTTCAGGAAACGGTTAAAATGACCACACGCTCTTAAATCAAATGGAGTCTACAACTCTCACCGTTCCCTCATAGCCGCAGCTTTACCAATATAAATGGGTTTCGTATATTCTCTTTCTTCAAAAAAAGTTCTATGTCTACATTTCATGAGCACATTACATTTAATCTCCATAAAGCGAGAAACTTGTAAGATTTACTTGACCGACCCCCCTATTGTACTGCAAAGCTTTACTCACATTGAGGTCACTCTAGTGATGTGCAATTCACAAATCATGCCCAGTGCACTGTAGGTAGTTTGCTGTAATACAGTCATACAAAAAAGTAATGCAATATATCTGCAACGTTACTTAACATCTGAGGCTTCTCTCAATGGGCGACCCCTACCATTTGCATTAAATAAGAATGGATCCACTAGTAATATTAATGGCTGACTATACTTGACAACCATTGAATTTGTACCCTACTAGCTATGCAGCCTTCCATTCAATTTTTAATTATATTACTCTTCTTATAACCTAAGACTTGCCCAAAGTTAAATTATCTGCATTGAATGATGTTCAGAAAACAAAGCATTACCTTATAGTAACCATATTCTAAACTGAGATACACTACAACCATAATATTTATTCTCTCTGATGCCGTACGGGTAACAATGCCTAAGCGGTGAATCCATTTTTCCTTCAGTAGTTTTCTTCTGCAGTCATGATGTGTCATGAAAGATGTTGGCAGTATAGCTCCACTTATTTAGCTTTCTTTAACAAATAAATAACCTGCTTGCAAATCTGTGGAAATTTGTGGCAAACCTGATATAATTCTCCATGCACTTCAAGCTGTGCAGAACAGCCATCTATATACCATCACTTTTTAAGGTCGATTTCCCACACCTTAATTCGGTCTGAGAACATCTCTCTATGTGCCGGCACAACTGATGTAAATTCACTTATTAATAAGCCCACACTCAATAAAGCTAGCTGTGGCATATGGGGTGTTTTGCAGAGGATGAAACAGTGCCGCACCCACACCATGGTTTATTCTGTATTGCAGCTCGCCTGTAGAGAGATGAATGGAGCTTAGTTGCAATACCACACATTACCCATGGTCAGGAGAGGAGCTGTTTTTTTTAAGAAGCAGCCGTGTTATTCAACAACCCCCAGACTTCTCTTTGAGCATCTTTTTCAGTTAACTTGCCTTGTTTTTTCTATAGGCACGTGCTCACCTTTCTTCCTCCTTGGCCACAGGTTCCAATGTAGCAAACAGAAATGTGATAAAACCTTCATTAGCTAAATGCGCGGAAAACAACTGTTTGGAAACATTGGGATCTGTTTGATTTTCCCTTAAAAATGTATGTAGACTGACTGGAACCACTTAATAAACAGCTCCGTGTTCCCCCATCTTGTTAGTGATGTAATGTACAGTCTTTGTTGTTTAGTAACATTATAACAATTTTCTCATATAAGAGAAAAAATACTAACAAAATAATAGTATGAGCCAAGGTCTGGAGTGCTGCCGCAGTAATCCATTACTTTCTTCCAGGACAAGGCTAAATATACAGCCATACCTCGACAAGGCTTTTAACAGACCATCTGCAAAGAATAGTGCAGAATAAAAATAATAATCCTATATTTTATCTGATCCTTCCATGGGTTAGAGTTTAATCAAATTATATAATGGAGACATACACCCTTATCGAACAGCATATCTACCATTTATGTGGAGTCCTGCTCCTCAGCTGACTTGGAGGTTCTTTACTGATACTTAGGACAGGGATACTAACATCTTCCTATAGTAATCTACCTTACTATTGCATCTCCATACATTTACACTGTACGTATGCAGCATTTACTTCTGTTTAATGCGAGTGGATTAGTTGCATTGTGGAAAGCTGTTATAATATTTGAGCCAGTATCACTTTAACAGCCTTCTCGCACTGGTTGTCAGTTATATGTCTGTTATGTGTTTTAAGTGGTTAACACAGCAGGAATAGAAGTGTCTCCTTAAACAGGCGGACTCAATGCTATGTTTCGTGGCACAGAAGCCCCCAGCAAAACCAAATAGAAGAATCAGGGAATAATTCAGTGTGACCACATACTCCCTTAACAGTGTTTTAACATGCTTGAGGGACTGGCTCATCTAGATATGTTCTGTCTAACAGAAACACTCGTAGCATTCAGTCAGCCCAATATGTTCTTGGCTGGCTCAGACCCTGTGCAGCTGACATGTACAATATTAATTAAGAGATGTGACAGTATAAGGGTGGCTGTTAGAGTGCTAGACTGGGGCGGCTTGTTAACACTGCTAATATGCCACTGCTAAAAATCCACAGCGATCTCTAGCACGCTTTACAGTCGTTTCTTGATGAGTTTTTCCCAGTTTTCGTATCCGTGAAGATTTCCTGCTCAGGGGTCGGAGTTTGCAGGGTCACAAGTTGTTTCAGCTCGGAAGGAGGATTTGAAGCCTCTTGCCTAACAGGTCAGCAGGCTGCTTCTGCTCTCGCTTCTTTTCAGCCCCTGAAGGAATAGATAGAAAGCATGGAATGGTGGTAGAAGACAAGAACAGTAACATATACATATGAGTTCTTATTCAAAAAGGAACTTAAAGGAAACTGTCATCATCAAGAGGCAATCAAGAACCTTTCCACCCCTCCCCCTTGGTGCCTTTGTTGGAAAGAGCAGTGAAGTGTCCCAGCTTAAATCTACCTCCTTCCCACCAGTAAAATCATCCATCTCAAACTTTCTCTGTCCTTTGCCTATGTTGGCCCTGCCCACGGGTGGTGCGGCATGCACACCACCCGCTTTGCCTCACCTATCATAGGGTACGTGAAAGGATGACAATGTCCGCTAGCTTACTGCTAAACCGGTGTAATTAAGGTACAGGTCTCAGTGGCAGATCATTTTAGGTGATATGGGGACGACTTTTAAGCCTTTACTTGCATGTATTACTGGAGTGAGTGGCAAATTCCAGTGAAGTCTTCTTTAAAGGGGATGTGTTCAAATGTAACAGACATTTATAATTGTGTTTTAGTAAATTAAAAATTGTCTAATATTAAATGCTGTTTGGCACACTGAAAGTTTGTCGGCACATAATATTTTTGTGTTCGACTCTACTCCTACTACAGTAAAGATGGTTTCTCCTATTGTCATAGACAGGGATTCTTCTGTAAGAGCGATGAGCTGTGAATCGCTGCACACAACATGTGAGGGGATAGACTAGACAAGTTCAAGAGGGGCCCGAATTCTTGAAAGATTTCCACTATAGAATAATAGCGGTACCTTATTTCACCCTTTTTTTTTTTATTTTTAATAATATTATTTTATTTCTTAAATTCATTACAATTATGAGCGCAGAAGAACATAAAGGTCGTGTACATCTTTACAGGAGTTACTTGCCATTTTGATCGACAACACATAGCTTACATATACATCCTTCATCTATTCTCATAACATGGTTTCCTGTATAATCCTGTACCCTCCCTCCTTCCCCCCCCCCGGTGGTTTGACATTTCTTTTACTTACAATATATATATAACTGGAACAAATCAACGGCATTTGGCGTCTATCACGTCCTATACTCATTTTAAGATATAAAGTTATCTAGTGGTTCTTCTTCTACTCATGGTATAGTTTTGTCTATAGCTCTTCTTTTACTCATGGTGATGGGGATCTTGTAAGCCATACTTTCCTTGTTTTTCCATTCTGATTCACTTCTTTTCTATCTAAATGTTCTGCTATAGCAAGTGTCCATTCTGCTTTCCCATTTTGCACGTTTGGGGGGTTTTTATTTTTCCAGTTAAATAGGATCACTTTTCTTGCCATGAGTAAACCTTCAACACATATTCACCCCACTCTTTGAGCCGTTACACCAGTTTTTGAACCCAAAATACAACGATACACACCTCCACACTTGCCACAATTGTACAGCTAAATAACCCTGTCAATCTGTCTAGGACCTTTTCCCAATATAAATGTAATTTCGGGCATCGCCATAACATATGTATTAGATCTGCATCCACCAGATTACACCTAGGGCACTTTTCATCCTTAGTCTTCCTGAAGCAATTCAATCGTTTCGGAGTATAGTGAGCTATATGTATAATAAATACCTGGGTAATAATGTGGGATATGTTTTTAGTAATTTTTTTTGTCATTTTTAGTGAGTCTACCCATACTTCTAAGGACAAATCGGGTACTACTTTCTTCCATTTGTTGAATCCTCCTTTGGCTGGAGGGTAAATTTGGTTTTTCAGCAGTATTTTATACACTCTAGACATTAAGCCCTTTTTTTTTACTTCCAAATCGAAGACAAAACTAAGTGGGTGTTTTTCTACTATAAATTTTACTCTTTTTGCAAACTCTTTGTAAGCACTTCTAAGCTGCACGTAATAATACCAATCTCTCTGACTAAGATTAAATTCCTCAGACATATCTTCAAAAGATCTTAGGTTCCCATTATCCAATATCTGGACAAAAAAACGTACTCCCTTCCTTAACCAAAACCTTGAATAATCTAAAGGTGTTAAGCTTTTATCTGTGAACCCCCACAGTGGTGAATCCTCTAAAAATCCCTTATAGTGCAGTTTCTCTTTTGTTTTTTCCCAAACCCAACTCATTAATTCAAATATAGGGTAGTGTGCTTTCACTTCTTTTTTTGAAAATATTCCTGACTCCAAAAGTGACCAGATATTGTAAACATTCAAGAAAATATTCCTGACTCCAAAAGTGACCAGATATTGTAAACATTCAATAACTTAAATTCCTTATTTAACATATGCCTCATTATGAAGCAATCATGATCCATCAAATTTTGCCATTGTGCTGCAATGAAATAAGAAAGAAAATCCGGGAGGCCTAATCCCCCTTCATCTATTTGTGCATATAATTTATTTAAATTTATACGAGGTGTCTTCCCATCCCATAAAAACTCCCTTAACAGTGAATTCAACGTTTTTCTAATTCTATTTGGTATAATTATAGGGCTATTTTGAAACTTGAAGAGAATCTGAGGCAATACAATCATTTTGAACAGTACCACTCTAGCTGCCATAGGTAAATTCATTTTCCTCCACACTATTATTTTTTGTCTTATACTGTGAATTAAGGGTTTAATATTTAGGTTGACATAATCCCTCAAGTTTTTACTAACCATTATCCCCAGGTACCTCATTTTCTCTACCACCAGAAGATGATCTATTACCGGAGTCACTTGCCCGCTTGTACCCAGCGGGAGACATGATGACTTGCTCCAATTAATACATATGCCAGAGAATTTACCATGGTTTTTTAGGAGGTCAAAGATTTCTTTAATACTGTCCTCATAATTATCCAGGTATATTAGCATATCGTCTGCATATAACTGTAGTCTAGATTCCCTCTCACCCCACCTGAATCCCACCAATTTATCAGATGCTCTAATATTGCAAGCCAAGGGCTCTAAAGCTACTGCGAATAAGAGCGGAGAAAGAGGACACCCCTGCCTTGTACCTCTATATAGCTGCCAAGCTGCTGATGCTCTCCCGTTGACACTAACTCTCGCTGAAGCTCCTTTATAAAGGATTTTCACCCAATTAATGAACTGCGGTCCGAAACCCATCCTTTCCAGTGTGGACCAGATGTAGTCCCACTCGACGCGGTCAAAAGCTTTGACCGCGTCGAGTGCAACCACCACCCTCCCCACCCCCGTCCCACTCTGGACCTGCAGATTCCACCACAGTTTTAAGATGTTATCCCGGACCGATCTCCCCGGCATGAACCCCGAAGTTTTAAGATGTTATCCCGGACCGATCTCCCCGGCATGAACCCCGATTGATCAGAATGGACCACAGTCCCGATTACTTTCAACAGTCTTGTTGCTGATCAGAATGGACCACAGTCCCGATTACTTTCAACAGTCTTGTTGCCAAGATCTTTGCCAACAATTTATAGTCGGAGTTCAGCAGGGAGATCGGTCTATACGCATCTAATTCTAGAGGGTTTTTCCCTTCTTTGGGGATTAAAACAATAATTGCCTCCCTCATGGACTCCGGGAGTTGCCCCTTCCCAAAGGAATAGTTGTAGACCCTAAGTAAAAGGGGGAGTAGTATATCAGCATAATTTACTATCACTTCAACAGGGATGCCGTCAGAACCCACCGCTTTCCCTTTCGGGGAGTTCCTAAGTGCTATTATTAGTTCCTCTAGCATCAGTGGCTGCTCCAACTGCATCCCTTCTTCTGGTGATAGTCGAGGGATGGATATATTCATTAATAGCTCCATTATCTCTCCTGGCTCTGCTGTACTCTCTGAAGAGTATACACTCTCGAAAAAGCACTTAAATTCTTCCCGGATTCCATCTTGGGTAATCACCAAGTTGCCCTCTTTTCCTCTAATTCCTCTGATAGAGTTATTATCTTGTTGATTTTTGATTAGACTAGCTAGTTTCTTCATTGATGTATATTGCCCCAAGATTGACCTCTGGCCGCGGAGTTTGTTCTCTCTAGAGGCTTCTTCTATGCAATGCCTTCCCAGATAGTTTTGTGCCTCTATCCATGCCCCTTTATTCGCCTCTGTGGGGTTCTCCACAAACTCCTTTTCTAGGGCTATAACTTTGGATTTGAGATTTTCCATGGTGTGACTTTTATTCTTTTGAAAACAGCTAATCTGTTTTTTAATAAGCCCTCTCAGGTATGCTTTTAACGTATCCCACACTATATCAAGGCTTTGTGAGTCCACATTCTTATCCAGAAACCATTGAATTTCTCTATGTCCGTCCATACTATCCTTCACTAGATCAAACCAAAATGGCTTGATCTTGTAGAATACAAGACCAGATGTTAACAGTTTTTTTACTGTGACCCATGTTGGTAGATGGTCAGACATACCCCTAGCCCCCATTCCTATCCCCTCTATCATTTCGCTTCCTATTTTATTTGACAGTATGAAATCTATTCTAGAGAGGGAGTCATGCGTCTTAGAATAGCAAGTGTATGCCCTTTTTTCTGGATTTCTTTCTCTCCATACGTCTCTGAAACCTAGTTCTGACATAAGTTTTCCAAATATTGTTATGTGCGAGGTTTGAGGTTGAGATACTAGGTGTCCGCCTCTCGCCTTATCCAAATTTACACTGTATATATTATTGAAATCCCCCATCCAAAAGATAGGGACTTCTTCATATTTTTCTAATTGGCCAGCGATACTCACTAGTACCTCAAGTGGAGCAGTGGGAGGTAGGTATATACCAACCAAAACCATTTTTATACCATTCACAAAGGCGTCCAATAATGTTTCTGACTTATTGTACAGATTGTTACGGACGTGGCCATACCAAATATGTGGGGGGTTTTGGTGATTTTCAGGTTTTTTTTTTAACTTTATTAGATGTGTATAGGGAATGTTTGTGTTTAGGGGACTTTAACGTTATTTAATTAATTCTTTTTATTCAAAAGTGTGTTTATTTAGTGTTTTTTACTTTTTTTCTTTACTTTTACAGATTAGCTTGAACAAGCGATCCACTGATCACTTGTTCAAGCTATTCTTCACCTAATACAGTGTAATACAGATGTATTACACCGTATTATGCAACACACTGAGCATGCAGCCCAGAAGGCAGGACCCGGCTCCCCGGAAGCAGATCGCGCAGCCCCGGGCACTGGCAGTCCCGGGGCTGCAATCTGAGCAGCGGACCCCCCCCGGTAAGCGCCACAGGGGGGGTCCGATTCCCCCCACGATCGGAGAAATCTCCAATTGCAGGTGTTAGAGGTGGGTGTTGGCTATAATATATAGCTGACACCCGCAGCTTCTGGCACCAGCTCCGTTCAGGAGCCGGCGCCAGAAGCTTGACGTACTATTACTGCATTTTGCGGGAACGCACCTCCTGCCATGGAGTAATAGTACGTCAAATGTCGGGAAGGGGTCAAAATATAAGCTAATATGTAATTAGCTATTTAATTTTTTTTCCCCTTAGCAAAAAAATGCTGATGACATACCCTGTGTAATGAAGAATTAAAATACTATTGGCCCTTTAATCAGTCCGTAAATTTCCTCCATGCGGAGCAATCACAGGACAGAAGAAGGCCGCTGGTCACATGTCCTGCACCTGCCTGGGCAGGTCATGTGATCACCACTACATTTGGCTGTAGTACATCCAGTATGGCCAGTGTTTTGGTGATGGCAGTTACACATCACTACTATGGTAACAGAGCAAGGAAACCTGTTAGATCATCACTGGGACCAGAGCATAAGAGGCAGAGGAGTTACTGAGAACTAAAGAATCTTGGGTAGTTTCCAGTGGCGGCCATCTTGTTGATGCATCTTCTCTGCATGCTTTAGAGAGGCCATAAAATTTTGTGAATCATAAAATCAAACTATTTAAGCTCCAATTTGTGACTACTGATATTGAGTTTTGTTATATTCATTTATTTATATATTATTATTATTTATAGCGTCATGGGTTTTTAGTATAAGACGTTCATATTCTCGGAATACCCCTTTAATCTTGTCAAAACAGATACCTACAAGATAAATGTAAAATATCATATATTTAACCAACAATCCTTAATGCTCCCACAAAAAAATTCAGAAATCTGTTTGCTAATAAAAGCCCTGTGTCTATAGCAAATGTGAGCTTCCTATTAGCTCTGTTGTCTATATATAGAGTAACACAGTCTATAGTATTTTAGCAAATGGAGTGGGGGATGGGACACAATTTTCCAAGGGGTTTGGTACTTAAAATGGAAACGACTGGATGATCAAAATGCTCAACACCAGCTACACTTCTGGGCTTAGGGCCCAACCTAAACTTGGAATGTACAGTAAGGAGTTGCCAGCAGACTGCATAGCTTCCAGAAAACCCCAATGTGCATTCCAGCTCCCTAGGGATAATTTGTGGTTTCTGGACGGACACAAAAAACTATACACAGCATTATTTCTGCCATACTGTACATTTCAGTGTATAATACAAAACAAATACACAGCTGTATAAAAACATCACTGTAATCAATAGTTAATATTCAAGTTTACACCATGGCACACATACACATATGTCTATGTATACATCTACAAACAGAAAGTCCAGTAGCAATGTTTCGGCTCGTGTTGAGCCTTCTTCAAGCCAAACAATCAGTGTATAGAGCGGGTATATATACAAAATTTAGCGGTCATGTGAAAATGTAAATCCCACCCACCACATTCATGTAAACATCATTAATGTGATACCTACATTCCATCATACAAATAAATGAGCAAGTGCCAGATATCAAATAGTTAAGCAAAATAGTTACAATGTAAGAAATATCTGTTATCATCAGTGCAAGACAGAACAATATACAGTGCTATGCATTAGATACAGACATAATTCTATTGTTAAGTGCTGAAGTGCCTGAAAAAAATCACCATATAAGGTGGATGGACATACCCCTGTATGCTCCCAATACTCTGATTGCAGAAACAGGTGATAATATGTGTGTATAATCACCAGCGTGTCGCTGGTACGCATGTACGCAAGTTGGAATGCAAGCCAGGAGAACCTGACTGCGCACGCGTCAGAATACCGGAAGTGCCTTTCTGCTGTCATGGAAACGTATCAACAGCCTGTCCGCTGCGAACTGCCACTGGATAGCAACAAATGGAGTAAGTATAAATAAGAATAGATCAATAAGGATCCAAAATACTAATATGTGGCACACAAGTCCACTCGACTGCATAAGGTACAAGGTATAACACACAGTGTCAATGAAATTCCAAGGGAAACGTCCCATCATAAGAGACAAGTTTTACTAGTTTTATTGTAAGAAGCTCCTACTACTCTGCACTCATTTCCTGTATTAATTGCACCTGTTAGATTGTGTGGACCGGTGTCTCTCTTACAGGCAGGGGTGCACCTGCCATGATACGAGTTGAGATTCCCCCCCTAAGGTGGCGCACCTCCTGCTAGTAGAGGGAGCGGCATTGGCCTCCGACATGTGTTCCAGCCGGCACATCTCAGCACATTCTGCCACCCATCACATCCTCCTGCATCCCGCCCATCACAGCAACATGCGTGCAGCTGGCACATGTACCTTTGCACCGGCCAACACTTCCCCACCTGTATGCATTGTACGGTATATGGCGGCACACTGTATGCATTGTACGGTATATGGCGGCACACTGTATGTATTATGGTATATGGCACGCTATATGTATTATTCGGTATATGGCGGCACGCTGTATGTTTATATCTATGCTATTTTGTGCACGCTGTATGTTTTATGCTATATGGTGGCACACTGTATGTATTGTATGCTATGGTGGCACCTGTATGTATTGTATGCTATATGGTGGCACACTGTATGCATTGTACGGTATATGGCGGCACACTGTATGCATTGTACGGTATATGGCGGCACACTGTATGCATTGTACGGTATATGGCGGCACACTGTATGCATTGTACGGTATATGGCGGCACACTGTATGCATTGTAGCGGTATATGGCGGCATGCTGAATTGATTATATGGCGGATTGTTGTATGTATTTTGTACTTTGTAGTAGCTCGCTGTGTTTATTCTATAAAACGTGGAGGGAAGCTCTATGTATTTTGCATTGCTTTATTTTCACATTAAACCAATATGATTGGGTCTGGTCCTTGATATATTAGGCTTCATTCACACGCGGTATGCCTGCCATGCGGGAATACCACCATGTGCTGGGAAGGAGGAGGTGGTCCCTCCTCCCTCCATAGGAAACAGCGGTGCACGGCCGCACATCAGGGAAAAGATAGAGCATGTTCTATCCCTTCCTGGTGTGTGGCACCGTACCGCCGTCGGACGGCCATCACCGTCTATAGGGACGTATATGCAGCCGCCTCAGGCAGCAGAAAAGCTAGGTTCACCCCTGCATACAGGAAACAAGTTCAATCCCACTTGAACCTCTCCACCATGGAAAAGCCCAAAGAGCTGTCTAAGGACACCAGGGACAAAATTGTAGACCTGTTCAAGGCTTGGATGGGCTATAGGACAATAAAGAAGCAGCTTGATGAGAAGACAACTATCGGCACAATTAGATTATAGAAAACACACTAGATCACCATCAATCTTCCTTGGTCTGGGGCTCCATGAAAGATCTCACCTTACAGGTCAAGGATGATTCTGAGAAAAGTCAGGAATCAGCCCCAAACTACGTAGGAAAACCTGGTCAATGACCTGAAGCCAGCTGGGAACACAGTTTCAAAGATTACTGTTAGTAACATCATGCAGGACTTTCAAGCCCCCTCTGCTCATGCCAGTACATGTCCAGGTTCGTTTGAAGTTCCCCACTGACCATCTGGATGATCAGGAGCAGGCATGGGAGAAGGTCATGTGGTCATGAGACCAAAATAAAACTTTTTAGCATTAACTACACTTGTTGGGATTGGAGAAAGAAGATGAGTAAGACCTTGAGTACACCTTCCCAAACATGAAGCATGTGGGTGGAAACAACACACTTTGGGGTAGTTTTCTGCTAATGGGACAGGACGACTGCACCGTATTGAAGGATGGATAAATGGGGCCATGTTTTTCAAGATTTTGGACAAAACCCTCCTCTCACTAAGAGCAATGAAGATAAGTCATAAAAGCAATAAAAAAATTTGAGAGTATATGGGGTCGATGGCTAGACCAGCCAGGCCTTCCATCTAGAGCATTAATATCTATTAGACGGTGCTATCATATCTATTAGCTAGTGAGAGCACCAGGAAATCTTAAGAAGATAATAATATAAAGGAATTCAATGCTTGATATATTGGGTTTAGGACCAGGTTGACCTCATAATGGCTGTAAGGACTTAAGGGGAGATAGCTGGCTGCGACCGGCTGGGGAGGGTTGGTTTATATGTTAGGTTGTGTCTGTCATGCCAGATGTACGGTTGTATAAGTGTATGTGCTGCCTATGTGTAATTTTATTGTTTAAAAAAAAAACAACACAAAAATTGTTAAAATGTTTTGAAAAAAATTACAAAAAAAAATGAAGATAGGTCATGGTTGGGTCTTCCAGTTTGACAATGACCCAAAACACACAGCCAGGGCAATTAAAGAATGCTTCTGTATGAAGCATTTCAAGGTCCTGGAGTGGTCTAGCCATTCTCCAGATCTGAACCCAAGCAGAAATCTTTGGAGGGAGCTAGGACTCAATGTTGCCCAGCAACAACCTCAAAACCTGAAGTAGATCTGTATGGAAGACTGGGCCAAAATCCATGCTGCAATTTGTACTAACATCTGAACTCTGTTTGTGTAGTGAATATTATGTTCTGTTTTTCAATGGAATGAAATACTTACCGTATATACTCGAGTATAAGCCGACCTGAGTATAAGCCGAGGTACCTAGTTTTACCACCAAAAACTGGAAAAACCTATTGACTCGAGTATAAGCCGAGGGTGGGAAATGCATTGGTCACAGCCTCCCAGTATATAGCTGCCAGCCCCCTTCTGTAGATAGCCAGCCTGCCAGCCCCCTGTTGCCGGTAAAAAATAATAAACTTACTACTCACCATTCCGACGGCCGTGACAGCTCCTCTTCATCTTCATGCCGCAGGTCCGCGACAGCTCTGTGGCCGCGCCTCTTCCGTCTTCATGCCGGCTCGGGGCCGCGATAGCTCCGTGCGCACGGCCCGCCTGGCGTACTCTGTGACGTCAACAGCGGATGACATCACAGTTAAGTGCCGGGCCGCGCGCACGGAGCTGCCGCGGTCCCGAGGCAACATGAAGACAGAAGAAGCGCGGCCACGTAGCTGCCGCGGACCTGCGGCATTAAGATGAAGAGGAGCTGTCCAGGCCGTCAGAATGGTGAGTAATAAGTTTATTATTTTGTATACCAGAGTATAAGCCGAGTGTTGAATTTTTAGCACAAAAGATTCTGTCTCTAACAGTTAAAGTGTACCTATAATACAAATTACAAACCTCTCCATTCTTTGTAGGTTAGAAAACCTGCTAAATTGGCCTGGGATCAAATATTTATTTCACCCACTGTATAGGTAAAATTAGCACTTCCGAAAGAATTTTATCCCCTTAAGCCACCATGATGTTGGGGAACTTGTGTTTCGGAGATCGCATGGGCTCAGAAGCAAAGCCCGTGTGAACCGTGTAGTAGGACGGCTGTATGTGACAGAAGAGCATCTGCACAAACAGCCGGGAGTGCGATAGTAGTGATCCCGGCTGTTTGAGCCTTTAGGTGCCATGATCATGACCGCAGCACCTCAAGGGGTCACCCATCTCTCCACCTGATCGCCCCCCTGGTGTCTATCGTAAGAAAAAAAAAGAAATAAAAAAAGTGTTTAAAGAAAATAATATTTAATTCACAATAAAAGTCCTCGAGTTGCCCCAAATAGTGTAAAACTCCCAAACGTGGTGAAAAGCTTAACATAAACCTTCATAAATTCTCTAGGCGGTGTAGTTTACAAAATAAGGTCAATTATTAAGGGGGGGGGGGGGGAGAGGATTTCACTTTTCTCATAGCTCAGGAACTTTTCAAATGTGTAATGGCACCTGAATGTAATGGCATCATCAAAAACTGCCTTCTAAAAGCTAAGTGGTGCTTCTTCTGTTCTGTGCTCTGCTGTCCCTAAAGTAGTTTACATTGGCATGTGGGGTATTACCCTACTTTGTAAGACACTGCATGAAAATATCTTATATGTGTTTTATTTTATCCTGCATGAACGTCTACATTTTCGGACTAAATCATTTTATTGTTGAAATGTAAACATTCCAAATAGAACCTCCATTTTGGTTTAATTCTTGTGAGATGCTTAAAAAGTATGTACAACTTTAACAAAAAGTTTTGAATAGTTTGAGGGGTGCAGTTTTAAAAATTGGGTGATTTGTGGGATGTTCCTAATAAATAGAACTTTGAAAACCCTTATAAAGATGAATTGTCCTCTAAAACATGTAATCTGAAATTTACTCATAAAGTAAATTAACATGTCAGCATAAAGCATATGGTTCATGTCAGTTAGCAACCATTTTGAGCAATAACAGCTTAACTGACTAGCTGCATGATTAGCATAACATCAAGAAAATCTGAAAATGGCAATTTTTTTACATTTTTCACCAAATTTCCATTTTTTCTTATAAATAAGAGCAAAAAAATGAAAACAAAATTAATGTGAAGTACAACATGTCATGAAAAAACTGTCTGAAACTAAACTATGTACACAGGAAGATGTGAAAAATTGTGCTGTGTCCTCAAAATGAAAATGAGCCGTGTCTTTTAGGGGTTGAGGACTGCCTGAAGTACTTATTTTGAGAGAAATACAGTAGTTGTGGCATCTTAGGCTTTACACGGCTAAGTGCACTATTATTGCAAATCTTGGCTGTGGCAGTTGTGACTGTCAACTGACCAGTTTTGATGCCAAAAGCACAACTTCTGAGCCCATGTCATCACTGTGTTGCAAATGCAAGTAATAGGGGAAACAAACAACATGGGTGTGGAAAGGAGTTAAAGAAGTTTAATATAAGAATCCCTTTATTTATATATCAGTCACAGCTAAATTATTGTCACATATACCATTACCATAGATAAGCATCTTTTTTGGAATTTATGATTCATCATGTTTTAATGGTTTTTCAGCTTCCCAACCCTCATCAATGTAAATTCCACTTCTAAAACAACCCTCTCAGTTATAGTCAGACTTTTAATATTCTAAGAATTAGCTACGGTTGATATGAAAATAATTTCCACTACAAAAGTTTTGCTAGATTTTTATTTAGATTTATTTAGATTTTATTAGGGGAGAGATGCCTGGTTCCTAGCTGCTGCCCATCCGTGACATCAGAGGGAGGGACTGGAGCGTGTGGGCCGGGCAAAAGATCTAGGAGCAGACATCCAATTTTTAGTCTGCTATGGAGTCTTCAGTATTTGTAGTGTTATGCTCTGGGGGTCTCCAGTACTATTATCTGCTATTGGGTCTCCATTATTATTTGCCTGCTCTGGGGGTATCCAGTACTATTATTATCTGCTCTGGGGTCACTGGTGCTGTACTGTGGTTGTTGGTGCATCTAGTGTGCTGGATACCGATGTCGCGCCTTAAAGTTGAGAAGTATGACAATGTGGTCTTTGACCAATAAATATTGCTTACCCCAGGCCTAAATCCCTTGATCAGAAATAGAAAGGACATTTAAAGGCAATTTCTTATTTTGTACAATTTGCTGAATGTTTGTGGAGCCAGAGATAGTCCCTTTTATCATGACTGACGCCATCAAAATGGTCACCGACTCGGACTCCACAGCCCTGATGTTGACACCTGTAATGTGGTGCTGTTGAATAAATTAGAAAAAATAGGTTACTGTGACCCTAAATATTTTAGGGAGCAATATTAGATTATTTGTTAGAGATTGCATTTTGAGGGGGGCTAGCTTTATAGCACTATTACTTATAATACAGTCATCGGGGATGCTGTTACGGACAGCTGCAACATGACCAGGATAAAATGGGACAATGGAAAAGTGAGGAACCAACAAGGTCCAATTTGCAAACACTATTGACTGGTGATTGAATAAAACACTTAAAGTGGTGTGGGATAAGAAACAAATGGGTATGATGAAGAAATAGAAGGTTTACATTCAAAAAAGTGAAAAAAAAGATACTGGTAATAATAATAATAATAATAATAATAATAAATAGGTATAGCCTGGTGTCTAGAAAAAATACTGAATGTACAGTTGAAATGCTATGTTCGTCATGTTAATATTCTTGCTTCATTTGTTCGTAGTATAGTCCTTTTACAAAGGTTTGACTTATTCACAGCTTCTCCTTGATACTCACTCTATGAAAACGGTCCTTCTCGATCTACATCGATTGGTTCTCAGTAGTACGGAAGCTCCAGCAAGCTACACAAAAATTGTTGTGAAAGGTATGACTCGGGCGGAGATGATCTTGAAGGTGAGTTCTTGCTGTCCTTTACATATGCAGTGACCTTTTAAACAAGTTAGAAGACCATTTATTTTTATCTTTGAGATGGTTGTTGCAGAGAACCTTTTTTTCTTTATTTGTATTTAATGCCACTCAGTTGTTCATTAACCCATTTTCAGCCAAATCCAGCCGTGGAATTAATAGGCACACATAGAGCAAACGTTTCTCCCCTTACTTAATAACACTTGCTGCAGTTTGTGAGCAAAACCATCATACAAACTACAAATTATATTTGTTTACGTGGTAAACATTTTTAAAGAGAACCTGTCAGCAAAATGTCCTATAAACCACTAGCAGGATATCATCAAGCAGCTGCACTGCAGACCATTTCATAGCCCAGCGTGGTGGTATCGTGGTTGTATAAAGTCAAGGAGGTTGGAAACACCTGAAGTCAAGCTTTCATACTTCAGACATGCCCTCTCACTGTAATGATGGCCCTGCATCCAGACACATCACTAACCAGATCTCCTTCATTCTAAGGTGAGGAGAACTTGACTTCAATCTGAGCTCTCCACCTCCATGACTTATACAACCAATTTACATCTCACTTCAAAGTTGATTTTTCTGATGAAGCCCCCACCATGGACCATAAAAGAACATGATCAGGAAGGTGTATCTGCTACAACATGCTGCATTCCAAAATGGAAGTGTAATTTACAAAGGGTTAACACACTTCTTAAAGTTTTTTTTTTTTTTTATATAGGGGTTGCAGTTCTAAAAAGGCATATTACCAGTTTTACTGTTATTTAGGCCTCTCAAAGCCACCTAAAGTGAGCAGTGCCTCTAATAGGGTTTTGACGATTTTCATAAAATGTAAAAAATTTCACCCAAAATTCTGAACCTTCAAACAACCTAGAAAAAGAGAGGATTCATAAAAACCATGGCAATATAAAGAAGAGATTGGGGAAATGTTAGTTATACGAAAGTACTTGGTTTTCTGCCTGAAAAGCACAAAATTTTGAACTTTGAAATGAATATTTTTGAATTTGTTTGCCAATTTCCGTTTTTCATAACTAATTTACAACATTTTCTACGAATTTGAAGTACAATGTGTGACGAGAAAGCAATCTCAAATCCCCTGGATATGTTAGTGTTCCAAAGTGTAACCTCCTATATGACACTGGGTAAGCCTAAAGCCCTAAATGGCTTAACACAAAGGGGGTAAACCCCATTTAAGCCACATAGTCTGTGCACTAGTCGGGAAAGTATCTAATAAGAGTCCAAAATCCTTAATGTTGCGCAAGACATTTCTGACAGTTCTTTGGCGCAAATTGCCAACAATTCTATATGGATAATATAGTCGTTTGAAAAAGCCATATTTCATCTATGATGCCAGAGATGGAAAATACTATATTCTCTGAGTAGGCTGAAATAGAAATAATTCATTCTGACTTGTATATTAACACAATATCTTCTATAAAAATAATATTCTTTACACAATTATCCGTAATATACAAGCAACTGCGATTAATCCATCCAATAGAAAACTTTGTATCAACTTTTGATTTAGAAGAGCTGGATAGATAGAAAGTAGAGGAATGATCTTGAAGGAAGAAGTTAAATCAATGTAAAGAATTTTTGGGGAGTTTTTTCTTTCTCTAGGATTACCGATCCACATTACACAATATCCAGTAATTTTCAAGTTTAAAAAATAAATATTCACTTAGACAGCTTTATGACACTGATAGCAAAGACCAGTTTAAATAAACCTTCCACCGGAGGGACACCACTTTGTCAACTATTTGCAGGGGAAGCAGTTTCTTTATTGAGGCTTAGTTACAATTCAGAAAAACCCCATATGGAAGTGATTTAACAAATATTTTTTTCCATGTTAACCAGAACAAGTGTGGATGTTTATAGAAAGAACTCTCCATTTTCAAAGGACATTTTGTACTGCTTAACAAACAATTTTATATCATGTTAACTGCTGGTGCATATTTCGGATTCCCTCTTTATTCTTCCTTACTTACCACAAATGCTCATTAAGGAAATAATATCAGTTCCAGAAGGGTTTTTTTTTCACTTAGACAGCAAATGTGGGGCATTTTGGTGAGTTATTATTGGACAAACCCTCATAAGCTCCAGCCTATTCACAATGCTTTACAGAAATACACTAGTAATACATTAGCAAATATTAAACTGTAGACTGTTCATATCTCTGCCCTAATGCATTTGTCCCAATCCCCCCCCCCTCACCTATTTACACAGTTAACCCAATGCCATCTGGGTAACCCTGGAAAATCTAACGTAATGTGGTGCTGTTGAATAAATTAGAAAAAATAGGTTACTGTGACACACACTAAATATTTTAGGGAGCAATACTAGATTATTTGTTAGAGATTGTATTATAATAATAATAATAATAATAATAATAATAATAAATAATAGGTAGAGCTTTTTTCTGGGGGACCAACCTGGCGGTGGGTTAAACTGTGTAAATAGGTGAGGGGGGGGGGGGTTGGGACAAATGCATTAGGGCAGAGATATGAAACAAGTCTACAGTTTAATATTTTGCTAATGTATTACTAGTGTATTTCTGTAAAGCATTGTGAAATATGCTGGAGCTTTATGAGGGTTGTTACCAATAATAATATCACCAAGAATGCCCCACATTTGCTGTCTAAGTGAAAAAAAACCCTTCTGGAACTGATATTATTTCCTTAATGAGCATTTGTGGTAAGTAAGGAAGAATAAAGAGGGAATCCGAAATATGCACCAGCAGTTACCAATGATATAAAATTGTTTGTTAAGCAGTACAAAATGTCCTTTGAAAATGGAGAGTTCTTTCTATAAACATCCAACACTTGTTCTGGTTAACATGGAAAAAAAATTATTTGTTAAATCACTTCCATATGGGGTTTTTCTGAATTGTAACTAAAGCGCTCAATAAAGAAACTGCTTCCCCTGCAATATAGTTGACAAAGTGGTGTCCTCCGGTGGAAGGTTTATTTAAACTGGTCTTTGCTATCAGTGTCATAAAGCTGTCTAAGTGAATATTTATTTTTCTAAACTTGAAAATTACTGGATATAATGTGTAATGTGGATCGGTAATCCTAGAGAAAGAAAAAAACTCCCCAAAAATTCTTTACATTGTATTTAACTTCTTCCTATTCAAGATCATTCCTCTACCTTTCTATCTATCCAGCTCTTCTAAATCAAAAGTTGATACAAAGTTCTTTATTGGATGGATTAATCGCAGTTGCTTGTATATTACGGATGAATTGTGTAAAGAATATTATTTATTATAGAAGATATTGTGTTAAATATACAAGTCAGACATGAATTATATTCTATTTCAGACTACTCAGAGATATAGTATTTTCCATCTCTGGCATCAGTATGATGAAATATGGCTTTCTTCAAACGACTATATTATCCATATTATGAATTGTGTGGCAATTTGCGCCAAAGAACTGTCAGAAATGTCTTGCGCAACATTAAGGATTTTGGACTCTTATTAGATACTTTCCCCGACCAGTGCACGAAACATATGTGGCTTAAATGGGGTTTTACCCCCTTTGTGTCTAAGC
This sequence comes from Engystomops pustulosus, assembly GCA_019512145.1. Classification (NCBI taxonomy): domain Eukaryota; kingdom Metazoa; phylum Chordata; class Amphibia; order Anura; family Leptodactylidae; genus Engystomops; species Engystomops pustulosus. Next base: position 117,034,349 of record CM033642.1, on the reverse strand, counting down.
CATTTTAGGGCTTTAGGCTTACCCAGTGTCATTATAGGAGGTTACACCTTTGGAACACTAACATATCCAGGGGATTTTGAGATTGCTTTCTCGTCACACATTGTACTTCAAATTCGTAGACAAATGTTGTAAATTTAGTTATGGAAAAACCGGAAATTTGGCAAACAAATTCTAAAAATTATTCATTTCAAAGTTCAAAATTTTGTGCTTTTCAGGCAGAAAACCCAAGTTACTTTCCGTATAACTAACATTTCCCCAAATCTCTTCTTTATATTGCCATGGCTTTTTATGAATCCTCTCTTTTTTCTAGGTTGTTTGGAGGTTCAGAATTTTGGGTGAAATTTTTTACATTTTTATGAAAATCGTCAAAACCCTTATTTAGAGGCACCTGCTCAGCTTTAGGTGGCTTTGAGAGGCCTAAATAACAGTAAAACTGTGTAAATTATGCCTTTTTAGAAACTGCACCCCTATATAAAAAAAAAAAAAAAAAAACTTTAAGAAGTGTGTTAACCCTTTGTAAATTACACTTCCATTTTGTGAATGCAGCATGTTGTGAAGCAGATTAACACCTTCCTGATCATGTTTCTTTTATGGTCCATGGTGGGGGCTTCATTCAGAAAAATCAACTTTGAAGTGAGATGTTAATTGGTTGTATAAAGTCATGGAGGTGGAGAGCTCAGCATTGAAGTCAAGTTCTCCTCACCTTAGAATGAAGGAGATCTGGTTAGTGATGTGTCTGGATGCAGGGCCATCAGTTACAGTGAAGAGGGCATTCTGAAGTATGGAAAGCTTGACTTCAGGTGTTTCCAACCTCCTTGACTTTATACAACCACGATACCACCAGCGCTGGGCTATGAAATGGACATCTGCAAGGTGTTCAGCTGCTTGATGAGATCCTGCTAGTGGTTTATTAGGACATTTTCTGCTGACAGGTTCTCTTTAAAAATAGGTTTACCACGTAAACAAATATAATTTGTAGTTTGTATGATGGTTTTGCTCACAACTGCAGCAAGTGTATTAAGTAAGGAGGAGAAACGTTTGCTCTATGTGTGCCTATTAATTCCACGGCTGGATTTGGCTGAAAATGGTTAATGAACAACTGCAGTGGCATTAAAATACAAATAAAGAAAAAAAGGTTCTCTGCAACATACCATCTCAAAGATAAAAATAAATGGTCTTCTAACTTGTTTAAAAGGTCACTGCATATGTAAAGGATTAGCAAGAAGCTCACCTTCAAGATCATCTCCGCCCGAGTCATACCTTTCACAACAATTTTTGTGTAGCTTGCTGGAGCTTTCCGTACTACTTGAGAACCAATCGATGGTAGATCGAGAAGGACCGTTTTCATAGAGTGAGTATCAAGGAGAAGCTGTGAATAAGTTCAAACCTTTGTTAAAATGGGTACATACTATCGAACAAATGAAGCAAGAATATTAACATGACGAACATAGCATTTCAACTGTACATTCATATTTTTTCTAGACACCAGGAATGCCATAAAAAATCTAAATAAAATAACAACATGCACAGCGACTTTTGTCATTTGTCTACACCTGACACCATAGCCAAGACCCTTTCAGACATCTAGTAGATAAATTAGTAGGACAATGAATTTTGGGACAACATGTTTCCTTCTCAAGGTTTATTAGTAAATTCAGAAGCAGGTAGTGGGTGCTGTGTAACAGAGACCTTTTCATGAATTTTCCCAATTTGGAAATGAAGGACACGGACACTTCCCGAAAACCATTGTCCTACTAAATTGTCTACTACTAAGTGTTTTGTTTACATCCTAATTGACAACTGTCTGGGCAGCACACAAATCAGGTACTTGGTGATTTTGTACTTTACAAAAGTAGACAAATTGGGGGTGTAAAGATTTATTACACAGTGTCTCGTTACAACCAATTTATCATCCAGCATGAGCCACTATGATATATCCAGGCATATATGTGGACTGTCTAGTCTAACTTTACCACGTCCATCAGTATTAGAAAAGTAGCTCCAGTCTATCATGAAAATTCCCCCAAAAGGTAATAAATGTTATAATATATATTTCCTGTTACCTAGTTTCTTCTCTTTACAGAATCTGTGAGGGCAAAAGGAAATCTGTTGACCTAAATGCAATTTATGCAATCAGATTAAGAAGCACATCATTTTGTTGTTAGTATTCTGGAGGTAATCGTAAAAGAAAAATATCCAGTAGATGATTTCACTGGCACTGTCAGAGTACTACTCTCTTTTTTAATATGCAGGACTTACTTAGTGTATGACACACATCAGGTGAGTTGGATTTAAGTTTCAAAAAAGATTTTTGTAACGTTGCAGCCATGTCAAGGAACCATTTAGGGATAAGAATAAGGATTTTTTAATTAATTAAGTCTTTATTTTGGATAGGTTAATAGGCAAACGAACATGAGCACTTTGAAGGCCGCACACACCTTAGATACCAGTTGAAAATGACTGCCTGAGTTGAAAAGATGGGCAGGAATAGGTACCGCTGTATAATTTGCTGCATGGACAGTCGGCTCGCGCACTTTGCGGCAAGTGCGCAGCTGCCAATGGAAAGTAATGGAACTGTGTGTGAGCCGTTGAACAACAGCTAGCATATGCTCCTCATAAAAGGCTGTGTGCACGAGGCCCAAATAGATAGATTTACTTAATAGAAAATTGCTACATAAGGTGAGCTTTTACGCTTAGTATTAAAGTTTGCACTAATAAACTACATCAGATGTTAGTTACTCGGAAGGAAGAAATACTCTTGTTCAGGCAATGCTTGAAAGCTAGTGAAGATAAATAAGCCACACAAAGATGAAGTCATCCATACAACTTCTGGGATCACAATGTAAAAAGCTATAACTGCATGCAAACAAATAGAAAATCCACAGAAATCTGCCAGATTTTCTGATTTCAGATAAACTAAATAAAAAAAATGGGCACAAATAAAACAATGGTGAATGTGTCTGACTAGTAGTGAAGCAGCTAGCGAGTTATTGTAATAAGGAACAGCAGGAATAAATAGAATGGAACAATAGAAGGGTTTGTACTTGGACTCTGAGGACACCTGCAAGTAGTATCTGTGGTTATGTCAGCTCTCAGAATATAAATAATCTTCATTATTGTAATCTACAGACCATAATAAAGTCTTCAGGGTAACTTAGCTCAGCGATGCATTCAGGGACAAAAGGCGGAAACCAAATTACTCTTCAACTTTAACTCTCTGGTGGTCTTACAATGTGTGGAGCCACTGAAGTGTCTATGTAGGCTTCCATAAACAAGGTTAAATACCTTTTCGTAGTTTTCAATATTGCAAGAGCTAGCCATAAAACATGAAATCAACTAAAATTCAGAAGAATATCAGAAAAATCTGAAAAGAAAAAGACATTACCAGTTTTTAAGCTTTAGTAAACAACAAAAATTTTACCAACCACCAATCAAAATGGTTAAATGATTTGTGGTTAAGTTGTAGTGTTCAATCTGATATGGGCAAAGATGTTCAAGCCATTTTTTCACTCACCTTTCAAAAGCCATAACTTTTTTTAATACCAATTTTTAGTCAGGAGTATTTTTGTGAGCTGAATTTTTGGTGGTGTCCATGGAACTTATTGGAACTTTTGTTAACCCTTAACTCGAGGGAAGTTGGAAAATTCTGGAGACACCAAATCTATAGAATTTTGTATGATTATTTTGGGGTTCATCTTTTTGAAGGGACCAAAAATGATGCTACATGTATAGACTGTAGGGTGTAATGGATGTAACAATATCCAATAAGTTATTTTATTTTACTTTTTATTCTAATATGTATAAAACAGGAAGAATTGCATTTTTACAAAATAAGACAGGCCACTAGGAAACAGCCTGGAAAACTTACAGATTTCCCTACAAAATTCTGTATTCACTTGTGGGGTGAAATTCCCTTTAAGGTTAGGTGCACTAAGCCAGCCAAAAATGTTAGGCCAATTTGCTGTCATACACATACTCCACATACATGCACAACTGGGAGCGCTGCAAAAAGCCGGCAGGGGTTCAGAATTCTTATTCAACCAATTTTGATGGACATGTATTACACAAGGTGTAGAGCAGTAATGGGCAACCTTTTGAGCTCGGAGTGTAAAATTCGCCAAAAAAAACGAGCGTAATCGGGTGGTGAGTGTCACCTTTAGAAAAAAAAAATAATTTTTGGATATTTAGAGTTTAAATAACAAATATGTATAATTATTTAACTGCTTAGTAATCGTATTGACCCATAGAATAAAGATAACATTAGGCTTCACGGTGAACACCAAAAAATAAAAAGTAAAAAGTGCAGTACAGAATTGATGCTTTTCTACTCCTGCCCTAAAAAAAAAAGTTCCTACATTTTCAACAATAGGAGATTCCCCAAAATGGCAACACCGGAAAAAGCATCTCATCCTGCAAAAAAAATGCCGTCACGCAAAAGCTAAAATTTTATAGCCTACAAAAGGGGCCAATGAGGAAACTCCTTCCCTCCTGCGCCCCACTGTGCGCCCATAAAACAAGAAACAACCACATGTGGGGGGGTCTCTGTACTCGGGAGAAATTGCAGAATTGTATGGTGGGTTTTTTCTTTTTATCTATTGGAAATGTGTAAATTTTAAATGAACGTATAACCCACACAATTTGACCACCCTCCCTAAAGCAGTGCACATTAACCCCCTCTAACGCCCTTAGTCAGAGACAGGACAGGCAGTGCTTAATTCCTCAATTGTGATCCTACCCCCCAACAAATAACAAAAAAGCAGTGTTTTAACTAGTTGTGTCCTGAGAAGTGCCCCCCAAAACAGTGTACATTACATCACAGCCCAGCCCAGCCCAGTAGAGAACTCAATAAATTAACTTACACATTCTCCAAAGACACCTGGTGCCTCCGTTACTCCTTGTGTGCAGATGTTCCCGCGCAGGCACAGCACAGGTCACTGGGGCTGCTCTGTCTCCACGCTCTGACGTCATTGCGTGGCCTCCGCAGAGCAGGATGGGAGAGCAGGAGCAGCGCTGTATCACCGACCGCCCACCCGCAGACAACGGCGTGTCAGCGAAAATGACTACGCGTGTCAGTGCTGACACGCGTGTCATAGCAATCTGTCTAGGACCTTTTCCCAATATAAATGTAATTTCGGGCATCGCCACAACATGTGTATTAAATCTGCATCCACCAGATTACACCTAGGGCACTTTTCATCCTTAGTCTTGGAAAAGATGGGCAGGGAATAGTAGCGGTATAATTTGCTGCATGGACAGTCGGTCGCACTTTGCGGTCACAGTGCGCAGCTGCAGGAAAGTAATGAACTTGTGTGTGAGCCGTGGAACAAAAGCTAGATATGCTCCTCCAAAAGGCTGTGTGCACGAGGCCCAAATAGATAGTTTTACTTAACCCCTTCACGCTCCGTGGCGGATATATACCGCCACGAGCGCAGTGATCTTACCGCTCAGTTGGCGGATTATCCGCCATGCGGCCTATGCCGGCATGGCTCTGGATCAGAGCCAAACCGGCAATCGGGAAACAGGGGTGCGGCTTTGTAACGAATAGCGGACCCCATGTTAACACGCGCTATCGAGTTGTCCTCCGATCGCGGGGCTAACCGTTAAAATGCCTCGGTCAGCGCGACCGGCAGCATCTAACATGCATTGAGGGGTCTTTCCCCACGATCGGCCCCCCGAAACCGTTTCGGGGGGCGCTGATCGTTGACTATAGCACTCTGTGGTGCCGATCTGGACGCCCAGAGTTACCTCAAGAATAGCCGGTAAATAATGGACGTCTGTGACGTCATCTTACTGGCACAGTGACCAGCCTATCGCAGGTAAGCTGACACTGATAATACTCTGAATACATCAGTATTGCAGAATAATTCATCATGTAGAAGCAATCAAAGATTGCTTGTTCATGTCCCATGGATAAAAATGAAAAAGTAAAAAAAAAAAAGGTTTCTCAATAAAAAATAAGTTCATAAATCACTAAATAGCCCCCAAACTCCCAAACATATAAAAAGGACATATAACTCAAAAAAGTGCTAAATGTAAACACAACCGCCCCATATATAGTATCACACCAGCGTCCAACAAACCCGTAGATAAAGGATCATCATTATTGAAACCGCCAACGATTAAATGCCCGTAAAAAACGGTTATAAACCCTCCAACAATCAGAATTTTTACCTTTTACAATCCCCACAAAAACTAGCTAAAATGCGATCAAAAAAACCCATATGTACTCAGACATGAACTGACTTGCAAGTACAACATGTCCCGCAAAAAACAAGCCATCACCAGCCTCAGTAGCCAAAAAAAGAACATACAGTTTATGCCACTTGGAAGCACGCAAACATAAAAGATAGCTTTTCCCCACATTTAGGGTTTTGTTTGGACAATTAGTAAACGGTAAGAAAATATATTCAGTTGTGATCATCCCCGTAATCGTATCGACCCATAGAATAAAGAAACATGAATTATTAGGCTATATACAGTAAACCCAAAAAAAAAAGTAACAAATTCCAGTACAGAATTGATGCTTTTCTTACTCCTGCCCTCAAAAACGTTCCTAAATTTTGCAACATAGTGAGACCAAACCCCAAAATGTAACAATGGAAAAAGATCTCATCCCGCAAAAAAAATCAGCCTCCATGGCCCCAATAACGAAAAAGCAAAAATTATGGCCTTCAAAAGGGGCCAATGGAGAAACTAAATCCTGGCAAGCTGCAGCGCCATCCTTCCCTTACGCACCATCGCTGGCACCCAATAAAACAAGTAATGGCCATGTGGGGGGTCTTTGTAACTCAGAGAAATGCAGGAACAAATTGTTTATGGTGGTTTTTCTCTTTTATATTGTTTGGAAAGTGTAAAATTTGTTGTGCAAATGAACGTATAAGGACCAATAGACCTTATAAAATTTCACCTCCATTTTGATCCATTACTATGAAGATCTAAGGGGGTAACTCCTACGTCGTTAAAGCGTTTCTGATAGCTAGTTGGTGTGCAGATTTAAAATGGGTTGGTCTATAGGGGGTTTTGATGCAAAATATGTAAAGTTGCATTCAAAAAACTATTGTCTTTTATCCCCAATAGTCATTCTGAAAATCCGAGAAAGCGAAATTCTTTTGTAAGCCGCGCGTGAAGTCAAAATAAAAGATGTATCCAGACTTCAGAAATTTGAAATGTAAAGTAGACCAAGGGGAAATGTTCTTCAGCAGACTTATTTAGGTGGGTAAAAATTGCCCCGCCCTTCTGCCTGAAAAACGTCAATGATTTAGAATTCTCGAAATGGCAATTTTCAAAAAATATTATATAGTTGTCTTTTTTTGTAAATAAACGCAAACTTAGCTGCCAAAATTTACACTAAAAAGTACCAAATGTGGGCAAAAAACAATTACAAAGCGTTTTGATTAGTAAACAGTGTTCAAAGTTAAACCATTATAAAGCGAGCAGTCCAATCCAAAATCGGCTGAGCCTTAAGCTACAAATGGCTGCGTCCTTGAATGGTTTAATAGAAAAATGCTACATAAGGTGAGCTTTTACTCTTAGTATTAAAGTTTGCAACTATAACTACATCAGATGTTTTAGCGGAAGGAAGAATACTCTTGTCAGGCAAATCTTGAAAGCTAGTGAGATAAATAAGCCACACAAAGATGAAGTCATCCATACAACTTCTGGGATCACCAATGTAAAAGCTATAACTGCATGCAAACAAATAGAAAATCCACAGAAAATCTGCCAGATTTTCTGATTCAGATAAACTAAAAAAAAATGGACACAAATAAAACAATGGTGAATGTTTCTGACTAGTAGTGAATAGCTAGCGAGGTTATTGTAATAAGGAACAGCAGGAGATAAATAGAATGGAACAACAATAGAAGGGTTTGTCTTGGACTGAGGACACCTGCAAGTAGTTCTGTGGGTATTCAGCTCTCATCTTCATTATGTAATCTACAGACCATAATAAAGTCTTCAGGGTAGCTTAGCTCAGCGATGCATCAGGGACAAAGGCGGAAACCAAATTACTCTTCAACTTTAACTCTTGGTGGTCTTACATGTGTGGAGCACTGAGTGTCTATGTGGCTCCATAAACAAGGTTTAAATACCTTTTCGTAGTTTTCATATTGCAAGAGCTAGCCATAAAACTGAAATCAACTAAAATTCGAAGAATATCAGAAAATCTGAAAGAAAAACATTACCAGTTTTTAAGCTTTAGAAAAACAAAAATTTACACACCACCAATCAAAATGGTTTTAAAGATTGTGGTTAAGTTGTAGTGTTCAATCTGATTGGGCAAAGATGTTCAAGCATGGCCATTTTTCACTCACCTTTCAAAGCCAGAACTTTTTAATACCAATTTTTAGTCAGGGTATTTGTGTGAGCTGAATTTTGGGGTTGTCCATGGAAATATGGAACTTTTGTTAACCCTTAACCGAGGGAAGTTGGAAAATTCTGGAGACACAAATCTATAGAATTTTGTATGATTATTTGGGGTTCATCTTTTTTAGGGACCAAAAATTTGCTACATGATAGGCTGTAGGTGTAATGGATGTCAAATTCCATAAGTTATATTTTATTTTACTTTTATTCTAATAGGTATAAACAGGAAATTGCATTTTTACAAAATAAGACAGGCCACTAGGAAACAGGGAAGGTATGCTGGAAAAACTACAGATTTCCCTACAAAATTCTGTATTCACTTGTGGGGTGAAATTCCTTTAAGGTTAGGTGCACTAAGCCAGCCAAAAATGTTAGGCCAATTTGCTGTCATACACATACTCACATACATGACAAACTGGGAGCGCTGCAAAAAGCCGGCAGGGGTTCAGAATTCTTATTAACAAAATTTGATGGACATGTATTACACAGGTGTAGAGCAGTATGGGCAACCTTTTGAGCTGGCGTGTAAAATTCGCCAAAAAAACGAGCGTAACTCGGTGGTGGTGTCACCTTTAGAAAAAAAAACTAATTTTTGGATATTTAGAGTTTAAAAAACAATATGTATAATATTTAACTGCTTAGTATCGTATTGACCCTAGAATAAGATAACATAGCTTTACGGTGAACACCAAAAAAGAAAAGTAAAAAGTCTAGTCAGAATTGATGCTTTCCTACTCCTGCCCTAAAAAAAAAGTTCCTACATTTTCAACAATAGAGATTCCCCAAAACTGCAACACTGGAAAAAGCATCTCACTGCAAAAAAAATGCCGTCAGCAAAAAGCTAAACTTGTATAGCCAACAAAGGGCCAATAGAGAACGCCTTCCTCCTGCCGCGCCCCATGTCGCCCAAAAACAAGAATAAACCAAAGTGGGGGGTCTCTGTAATCAGGAGAAATTGCGAATTGTAATGTGGGTTTTTTTCTTTTATCTATTGGAATTGACATTTGGCTAATCTGAACGTTAACCCACACAATTTGACCCCCTCCCTAAAGCAGTGCACATTAACCCCCTCTACGCCCTTAGTAAGAGACAGGCAGGCCGTGCTTAATTCCTCAATTGAGATCCTACCCCCCAACAAATAAAAAAAGCAGTGTTTTAACTAGTGTGTCCTGAGAAGTGCCCCCAAAACAGTGTAACATTACATCACAGCCCGCCAGCAGCCCAGTAGAGAACTCAATAATTAACTTACCATTCTCCAAAGACACCTGGTCCTCCTTACTCTTGTGTTGAGATGTTCCGCGAGGCCACAGACAGGCACAGCACAGGTCACCGGGGCTGCTCTGTCTCCACGCTCTGACGTCAGTGCGCGGCCTCCGCAGAGCAGGATGGGAGAGCAGGAGCAGAGCTGTATCACCGACCGTCCGACCACCCGCCCGCCGACAACGGCGTGTCAGCGAAAATGACTACGCGTGACAGTGCTGACACGCGTGTCATAGGTTCGCCATCACTGGTATAGAGTGTGTTTCACTGCACCTCCTACGCTTCAAGATGGAGCTCCACAGTCTTGGAGTGATCCACAAGTTCACCTGTAGAAATAGCACAGAACAGATAAACCTGCAACAATTCAGCACAATTGTTGTTAGTCGTTCCAGGTATCCATTTCAAGAACAAGTCACTATTCAGACTCCAAATGCAATTCCTCTGCCTTCACCACAATAAAAACATTTGTAAGTTTTACAAAGTAGGCTACGCTAAGTTTCAATATCTTTTATATATGAAAAAACGCTGAAGAGCTTGAATGAGTCTAAATGGTGACTTATTCTCGAAATGGATACCTGGAACAACTGATAACCTTTCCGGTGAATCCTGGTGTTTGGGGAAAAAAAATTGCAGTTTCACCCGATGTTGAGCTCCAGTTGGAGGTTTATATCTGTTCTGTGCTATTGACATGCATGGTCTTTTAAACTACTGAAATGATTATTGTCCAATAATAAGGATGTTGATCTTGCGGAAATGATACTAAAATATATTATTTTATCCTGACAAGGATCTTTGTACAGCAGAGCAGAATATGTTGGCATTACACTGTATAAGCTACAGGAAATAAAATAATCAGTACTTTAAAGGGACAGTGAGCATTGTGTGTTGTAAGCTTCTCAACAATTTATTTAAATTTCCTTCTAAGGAAGATACATATCAAATGGTTTTATAACTTCGAGCCAAAGTATGTCAACATGACATTGTCTGCATTATGAAGGTCAGAGGAACACTCACAAGCTAAGTATCTGCAGGTAATTTATTAGTTTTTTTTATGGCCTGATAAATTTAGTAAAAATGTTTGTATTTGCCGGGCACAAGCATGAAGGCCAAATTAGAAGTATAAATAGAACTGCTGGGCAGGAAACATGGATTAGCATACATGGCCTGTTCCAAACCTTATGAAAGACATGCATTTGGCCATGGATAAGCAAAAATGAAAAAGCAGCAAAAGAACAGACAAAGTTTAAGAAAGCAGAATGATTGATGGCATAAACAATGATGGCAATGTGGTTTTGCTTAAATAGCTTGATTTTCAGCACAACAAATGCTTAAGAATACTTCCTAATGCAAGTTAAAATAAACAGTGCCAACAATAAAGCATAGTAAGAAATGGTTTCCCTTGGTGCTGTCCTGTAGTAGCTCTGTGTGCAAATGTACATCCCCAAGTTTAGTCTTACTAAAGTTACAAAGTAGATGCAAAATGCGACAACCATTATTTTTTGCCTGGCTTTGAACCCTGCATTAGTAGATAAGCTTTCAGGATCAAAGATTTGAGCTCAGTAACTTGAATTCATATGTAAAACCCTGATAATAGGTATATCTATATATAAAATGGACCAGCTGTAACATAAAAAAACCGCATGCCTGTACTGCAAGTACTGCATTTAACCAAACAGCTCTGACCTTTTGAGGCCTGGACTCCTTAAGTCCTTTAAACATGTCTAATGTAATCGACAAGATCGGGGATTAATTCAAGATCACTAACTGTCTGACCACGGAGACCCCCAAGCATGTGTGAACGTGTTGAATGAGTCATCCATGGTGCTATATTCATTTCAATGGCACTTCCAGGACCATGTCTTATGCAGCATCATAAAAGAGAGAAGAGCACCTATCATCATTAACATAGGAACTGTCCTTCTTTGTCCTGATTACTGTATGTCCTAGTGATTGGACTAAAACTTATCTGTATTTTATCACCCAACCTGTGAATAGGCTTCTTGACCAATATTGGTCAATAAATTAAACAATAAACAATAAATTGTTAACAAAATTTTTTTTACAAATAAATACAGCAACAATGGGCCATTTTAACAAACACTTATTACTATACAACACCAGAATAATTGGGTAATATTCTACAAGATAATTATAAATAGGTTCAATTTAAATTTCCTTTTATTATATGGTATTCAAAAGATATTTCTGAAGTTGCTTCTTGGATGCAGTGATGTTGAGTCCGTAAACCAAACTCCTTACTTCTCAATATTCCCAACTTCAACTGACTCCAACTCCATAGTCCCATTTTCCTGGTTACTCTAGCCAGTCTAAAATGAGTGCAGCATTTTTTCCCCAATTGGCTTTTTCCTCTGATCTTTCGCAGAGGAGCTTCCCCCATGAGCATGTATAGAAAGTGCAGCCACATTCATCTCAACTTAAATGCCTGGAAAAAGGGGGGGCACAACCTGCAGCCAACAGGCCCCATGCAGCCAATCATGCCTTGGGGTTGTGGCCTGCATCCTGTTAAAAGTCTGCGTCGAACTAGATAGTCTACTCTGTGGTATCTCCATTATTATCATTTTCTGTTCTGGGATCTTCACCATTATTGTCTGCTCTGAATTTCAAACTCAATTGAGCATCTCTGGAGAAAAAGACCTCCACCAACGTTCAGCATCCAACCTGAGGGAACTGGAGAAGATCTGCAAGAAGAATGACGGAGGATCCCCAAAACTAGCTCAAACGCTGCTTCTACCGAATGCTGAGAAAAGGGTCTGAATACTTATGACCATGTGATACTACAGCATTTCTTGTTTACTAAATTAGCAAAAAATATCTACACATGATGGGGTGCAAAGTGAACATCAATTAGCAAAAAAGAATGTTTTTGATCTTACCAAATGGCTGCAATGAAACAGAGTAAAAAAAAAAAATTAAAAGGGGTCTGAATACTTTCTGTATGTCACATTAATTATATTAAATGTGAATTCCCAAATAGGAATAACCCATTAAGGGAATCACTAGGATTTTCATTTTGTTAGTGTGTTCA